>NW_019061031.1:96211-113688 GCF_000696155.1 Zootermopsis nevadensis
CGGAAAATAGTCTCCTTAGTTGTGACGACATGCAGTTCTAGGTGGTAACCAACGTTTCGGACATGTTTACGGAGGCGGTACATTTCTCCAAAACGTCGATGACCACCCAACCACCCACAATACTGCACAGCGTTACAGACCGAGAAGATAATACACCTTATCATCATGAGTTAGGCAATTCCAAGTCTTGTACCAGCCCAGAATTTCATGCAGTTTATTATACTGTTGTATGGTAACCACAGTATTTTGTATATGACTTATATTATACAAACCATAAACATTTATTTCGGAATGCTGACTTTAAGAATGTAATCCCAGACCCTGTGAGTAAAAACTACAGTATCAGCCACTGCTCAACCTGCATTCTAATGAAAAAATATCCCACGCTTCTTCCTATCTCCATTTCCCTCAGCATAACTGTTTCAAAGTTTAAATTCGTACAAATTTGGCCCAGTCTCTACCAAAAGTTAACTTTCGATCGGCTACTGAAAAGTCATACTTCAAAGAGTATGACAGAACTTCGGTAAAGTTTCTACGAAGTTTATTTAAATTAAGTTAGTAATTAATGTTACCTACTGACATGCGGACGTATTTTAACTTCAAATTGAAAACCAATACCGTGAGTATGTGGGTCACAGGTTTAAAAATACAATGAAGCAGAGTTCATACCCTCAACTTGTTAGGGAGGACATACAAATAAGGCACGTCTTTATCAGCAACACCGTAGCTGCTTTTCCAAGTAGTGAGTCTAATATCGATTTTAAACAAAACTTACTGGAGAATCATGCCCACACAATTCCATGGTAAGTGGTCCACTTGTCATCACAATATGGCGCGTCCTAAGTTTGTGGATAGAGGGTAGGTGTGGTTATATTGAATAAGCAGTCACAGCCAGCCGACAACGAGTGGATAACCAGCTTCGGATATGACGTGAGTCCAACAACTTCCTTTACCGTATAAAGCTAGCACGTTAAGAAATGTTAATATAGGACACGGAAAGCTATAGAAAATGTGGCATAAGTTCTGTAACTTTTAATGCAATAGCAGACTTAATTCAACTAATAGCAATAGATTTAGTGAAGTTCAAGTATGATTTCATAGCCGTAACGGAAGTCAGACGGGACAAATATGGAGTTTTACCAACGAATGATGTAACATATTTTAACATGTAATGCAAAAATTCAGTGGGAATATCTTAAGAGAAGGGAGTGCCTCATAATCTGTGCGTAGAAGAAATAATAATATTAAATAAAATTAATTTTAGAGAAAAAAACACGCGTGTAGGAATGTTTGGTCTAGGCGCGGCTAGCAGAACATTGGAACCGATGACGTGCCAGTGTGAACATGGCAATGATCTACAGGTTTTCATAGAACAGACGAAATTTCTTGAACACCTGATTGACTGTCGACTCTTAGAGTAGGATCCTGCACCATGAAGATAGCTTTGTTTGCACACTTCATAACAAAGAATCCTAATAACCGAATAACCGTTCATCCAACAAATCTGAGGTCTTTAGAAGATAAGAATGGATAAATGGCTGAAACACAAAGAACCTATCATGAAGAAAGTGTCGTTACGAATCGGTGCTCGAACACAAGGCCAATTTCATTTTGAGATCTCGATGGTACATCAAATACATTATTTTTTTTCTAACATAAATAATATAAGAGATTTTGCTGTCGAAGGGCAGTGGAAAGCCTGCGCTGTATACCGAGCATCGTATGACACGTGTCCCAATACGAAGTAAATGTGATACAAGGCAACGAACCAAGTCAGGGGTCTTTGTACCCCGCGGGAACCCTGCAGACGTTCAATGGAAACCTTTCAACTCACAGTAAAGAGCATAAGTTTCTCTGGTTTCAGGAACGCACGAAGACAGAGGCAGAAAGCAATCAGCCATATCACATCCTGACATGCGACGTAAAATCTAAATACATTTTCAGGATTAAGTACCCGTAACTATATACTAAAATCATGAGCTACTCCCCTTCAGAAACAAACAATACAACTGTAGTTGCCGATTAAAAAAAATCCCAGATACTTTCAAGTGGACCAGACACATGGACAATGAGTACAGATTTTGGTAATGCATTTTGACGTAAATTTTCCGTTACATATTTCATGGACTACATTGATAATATGTTAAAGAACTCCAGGAAACAATTAAAATGTCAAACGTCCGAGAATCTGAAATCAGGAAAAAAAACATCTCAGAATACAAGGAACACAGACAGGAGTAAAAGGTTTTAATACAAATGTAAAACAGCAGGTGTTTAAGTTACTCTAATCAATTTGCCTGACAGAAACACTCACTAACATAGAGAGGTCTCCAGTATACCCAGTCCTAAAACAGTTTAATGGTGCTACGTTTCCAGTAACTGTAGAAGTTACTAGCCACATCGCACAGTGCACTTGTGACTCCAAGCTTCAACTTCCCACCGAATGACATGCGTGAAACGTTCAACCACCCTTTGAAGTTGGTTGATAAACTTGCTGAAAACAGGGAGAAAATCCTCAAGCGCGGAGAGGAATTCTCATTCCTTTCCAAATTCAACTAGGAATTTATAATAGTTGCAAGTGGCAAAGTGAGGAAATTAGTTTCTGACTCGAAGCACCAGATAAAACTAAATACTGTCACAAAAATCACTTTGCAAAGCAAGGCATACAATGGAGGATGAAACTATTGTGGCTCTCAGGATAGCCAGTTTTCGGGTCGAGCTTTGAATACAAGACCCCCGAATACACAGCAAATGTGCTAACACTCGGCAGGGATATTCGGTGATTTTAAGCTATTATTTTAAAATAATATTCAATATTTCACACAGGTGCCTTAATTCTGTACACTAGTGTAATTCACATGAAATAAATTCGTCAGTAACGCCAACATTAGCTGAAATCTTAAACATTTCCTTGCCATTGCCACTTGTAAGGTTGCAGGAACTGACTGTTTGAATTTGTAGAGAGGAGAAAACTAAACAGATGCTGAATGATGTAGCAAGATAAGAATTAACAAGACACTCGAAGAGATACAAAACAAGAGAGTAAATGTACGCAAATTAAAACGAGAAATAAACAGAGACTGGAGAACTAAAGGAAGAAGGAGGTCATACAGCCGACACTGTCATCTGGTTGCTATTCCTACTTCGGTTTGCAGAAAAGAAAAACAAGACTAAAGCAACTAATGGGTAATGAGGTTTGGTACGAAATGAAGAGAACTCATAAAGAATGAAACCGACTTACGACTCTTTTCCTCCTGCGCTGATCTTCCTCTCAGTCTACCGCTACGAACTAGTCAGACCTGATGACGAGCTTTATCCAACTTTTCTGGAAGCTGATGCTGGGCCCTGAAAAAGTTTGCCGTACATAGTCTATCTAGCAGCAGTACCCCCAATGACCAGATCTAGAGAGTTAACTGTCTTGGAGGTTCGTCCGACTTCGTAAGTTAGCGAGCTGAAGTCTAATTTACGAGACGAAATGGGATGGAACTGAAGTAACATCGAAGCAAGATAGCAACAGTGGCGTAACGCGTGCATCACAACCCTTGGGACTGAGAAACGTCCCGGAATTACGGATAAAAATTAAAGAAAAAGAGGAATCAAGAAGAGAAAGGACATAAATAAATTAATATAAAAAATTCGAGAATTCCTTATTGTTCGAAGCCAAGGTTTCGGCGGCAGTCACCGCCAGAACCCATTTTCGAGCCAGTTCTCTACCCCAGAGTTCCACAACCTCGTCCTATTCCGTTCCCAATTATACCTCGTTCTCGCAGTCGATTTCTTATCGATCACGGCTTCTAGCCAAAATTTCGTATACCATACGTTTATTGTTTGTCCGTGATTCATGCACTGCCTACGTTAACTCCCTCGTAAACAAACGGCTACTTCAAGGCAAATTAAAAAGCCCCTCTTTTTATAACCTTCACCACTGCCATGTTTACTCATCATTCTTAAATCTTAAAGTTTGCAGAAATAAAGAATGCCCTGTCAAGACAGCCAAGGATTGATGTGTATCATTATAATAATTGAAATATCTCAAACGTGCTAAATTATTATTTATTCTACACATCTCTCTGCATGGAAAGGTAGTTCTTATGGCCAATGAAATACGACGCGTAGCTGAGCTAACTGATTTCTAACCGCGGCAGAAAAGAGAAATTTTTCCACTGAAACTAAAATACGGAATAAACACTTCTACAGTTTCAGTGGAAATACCTCGTAAAATGCAGTAACTTGGGATATGAAGACGTGTATTGTGTGGATGGTGACTATGTGTGTACTGATACGAAGTTCTTTAATCTATAATAGTCGAAAGCAGCACAAAGAATTTCTCGCAACGCCACTGAAGAAACTTTTAGAAGGAAAGAAACTAAGAAATAGAAGACAAGAAAAAGTAGCCATGTCAGCAGTAAGCGATACGAACGAAGAAAATGAAGGTCAATTAGTGACCATGAGGGGCAGATGTTGAAGAATGCTACATCAACAACAGTGTTCAGAGGCTAGAGGGCTTTATAACCATGATCAGATACCTTTCACACAAACAACACTACCCAAACGCCAACCTCCCATCGCGGACACTCAGAATCAGTTCCACATCAGCGCTGACCTCTGTGTGTGGATTGTTATTCCTTCGCCTGTCACCATTCGATGTTTCGTATTCCCTTATCCGCGACCTGAGTAGGACACGACTGCCAGGGACAGAGCACTCGGCGAAGTCTGCACCTATCAGTTAATGGTTGTTCAACAAACAGTGGATAGTAATGGAAATGCGAATAAATACTACTTTTGAAACCACAGCAAATATTTGACAAGTACGTAAAATACGATGTATGTACGGATTAAGATACAGCGTAAGTGCATTAGTGCCACGTTCAACGATAAAATGGACAATGCACAAGTTCATGCTTATGAGAAACAGGTGCCATGAGTTGCTGAAATAAAATTGTAGGATTTTACTAAAGGGAGTTGTAAAAACTACGAACACGCTCGGGATAGCTTAATTTTAATGGGACATATCTCGAATTCAAGTCAAAACCGCATCTGTTCTAGAAACTCCTTAGGGTGCTCAGACTAGTGGCCATTAAGAATTCATACTTCATCTCACTCGACTTTGACTTTTTGCTTCTAAAGCATGACAATTAGCATTTTCAGCGTTTTATTACTATACAATGAAATCGAACACTGTCGCATAATTTATAAAAAAATAAATCGGTAATGATGGGTAAAAATAATTCAGCATGTAAAAAGACAAGAAAGAAAACCAATTACAGAACTGCTGTTTCTAAGCAGACGGAGTTCATCTCAATTTCAATTTAAAGAAAACTCTATTAACTCTTAAATTATTTTATTCTTTTTGAGTACGTATATTTGCATGACAATAGAACAGTATGTCTGAAGGAAATGTCCATCATTATTTATCCCGTAACAATAAAGCGATCAACTTAATTTGCATTGGCTGAAACTGAATGTCCAAACATGAGTATCTGCACGGCTGCTCCTTTCTTGAATCTCTATGAGCGACTGCAACTGAAAAATGATCAGACGAAGCAATGTCGAATTACTGTACCGCATTACTTTTTACTCCGGGCCTGGATTCGAAAGGCACCTGGTTGAAATTTTGGCAATGTAACCTACCACAATTACCGAGGGTCTCCTCAGTCTCCCACATAACGTTGTGGATGCAGAATGTCTTGTGGTAAACCTTCAGAACAACCTTTCTTTTACAACATATATCCAGCACCGTTCTGACAAGGCAATTCTATTTCGAGACACCCGGTATAATAACTTTGTTACAACTATATATCCTGTAGCAATACATGAACGCCTCCGTTCTGCCTTAAAACCTCCGGAGAATGTTCATTTTCTTGAAACATTTAGGACATGGAGCCTACGCGAGAGAAATATGGACAAGCCGAGAGACGCTGGATTGCCAAGCACAAACTGAGCAAAAGGGATTTAGCACCACCAACGATTAATTATACATAGGGTGAAGACAAGTAAATAACACGCATTCTTTACTCGCATTCCCACCCTGGAGAGTACATCGCTTATGAATACAATATGAATCAAAGAAAATTCGATAGACAGCACTGCTGATATTAAGTTGTTTACACCAACTCAAAAGATTTCTTTCTTTTCGGGCATGTCAAATTACCTGTGCTTCGGCTCTTTAATTTATATTCAATTTCTTTCGCAAATGTCTACGATGTTTAGTCAATGATAGATAACCAATCTCCATTAGGCACCGTACTTCTTCAAAATTACGTCACTTAATTTCGCTTTTAAAGTTAAAAATTAAATTACGCTTAGTAGCTAGTTAATGCAATATGCTCGAATATTGATACGATAAATACGAAATATTTTGGATAAATACATAATGCAACTCAGTAGGCTTAGTCGTTAACCAGTTCAAGGGAGAATATGAACAGTAACAAACTAATCACCAATACATCTTCAGATTATTACTTCATACTATGTAAACATTCATATCAACAATCATGTGGGACATAAAATTAAAAATTTAAACATTTAAAAGCCTTGGCCATTAAAAGTCTTGACAGTCGGAAAAAAAATTCAATCACACGATTGTTAAAATACTTAAGCATGTCAACGCTGTTAACTCCTTATGACAGAGAGATCGAAGCTGGCAGAAAGGTTTTGGTATTTACTTCAATGCAATATTCATTACAACAAGCAAAAAGCTTGAAGATATTTATGACGTTACACTGAAAAAAACTCCTATTGTGACTTACTATAATTACTTCACGCATATACGTACTATTTCCTTTGAGTACTTCATGTTTATTCTTATCATCTCCATCCCTTTTGACTTTAAATTTCAGTTCTCCTCGTCTGTTTTTCTGTTCCTGTTGGGTGGTAAAGAATCTCAAGAATACGAAAACCCTTACATAAGACAGAGCATGTGTTTATAACCCGACTGAAACTAATCTACAGGACAACCCGAAACACTTCAATGCTGGCTTCTGTCTTTCATACACCCTCTTCTGAGTTGGCGCCATTAAAAACACAGCCACTCACCCACACTGCCTCTCCCTTCAACTAGAATTCATTGTAACGTCTCACATAATTAGCTTTAAAAGTCTAACGACAGTTCGCGAACCTCCCGAAGTGATGGCGGTTAGAATGAATGCAGAATGAATCACGCTGTATGAAACAGGCGTTAATGAACGTGTGTACGAATATGGGAAACAAGAAGCAAAATCTACGACACGTTCTGAATCTCTGAGAACATCACGTTTCGAAAGGAACAAAAGCAAATATTAAACAGCCGACGTGCGTTGTAAGAACTTTCTCATGCACGATATGAACTACAACCATAAGTCCTAGAGGACGACATTGGCATCATATGGACAGCAAAGGAACATGCTAGTATCTTACACCATAAGCAGTGAAATTAACACAAACACGGCTGGTTGAAATTTAATATAAAATTCTATTCGACATATAATTATTATTTGCATAGTACAATAAGGATGAAGAGAAGTGTTTGCTTCACTTTATTATAGGACCGACCTATATAAAATAAATTAACTTTAGAATATGTAGAGTAATTAACTCTTAAATCAATACACAAATCAAAACAGTAACACAAAACATCTTAACTGCTGTGAGAACGTAAAATTTCATTATGATATAAAACGATGCGAACTAACTTCTTCAGGTACTGAAGTAAAACAAAATTATTTAAATGTTTAAATGAACATAACAAATAATTACAGTCAGTATGCTGTAGATTGATATATTTTCAACAATTCAAATATTATCGTTACGTGTTTTTTTTTGCAAGTTATCAAGTTGGTTGAACTCGAAATATGAAGTGGATGTTGTATGCAGTTTGAAATAAGTCCGTGCAAGTTTGCATATTCTTATTTTTGCGACGAAAGAAATAAAGTTTCCAGCCCATCACCTTTTGTAAACTGATTCGAAGACGTACAAAAGTTAGCACTCTTGCTTCAGAATCAGAATTTTCGACCAGCAAATCGGCAACAGTAACATTACACTTCATGTTTCTCTCAGTAAAAGGCCAGATTCTGCCTTACTATACGGCAAGATTACTTTCTGCCAAAACTCTCGGAAGAAAGAGTCATAATCGTCCTTCCATCTATCATCGGACGCTATATAAGCTACATCATGCAGTTGACAGACACGTCGCCACTAAACAAACAAATCTCTAATTCGGAGAGTCTGTCATCAATTACTCCAGAAAATTAAATCCCGAACAAACCACTGACCGCCACAAAGAGACAAAATAAATCTTGAAAATAAATTGTTTTTTTACAGTAAAGTTGTGTACACGTAACTCTTCGTCATAAGCCAATTCACTGTAACTAAGTACCTCTACTTTATTTGAAATGGCAAATCCCCTGCTCAACGTGAAACACTGTATGAAATGTTCAGACGCCAAATATCTTAGCTATGAGTACAATGGTAGCAGGACTGAGCAACAATGTTGTAAGAATAAAGCAGGATACTCACATAAAAAGATTTCCCAGAAGAATACAGAACTGAAACACAGGCTTACCTGTAAGCAAATAAATATTTTTGTTAGAAACTGGAAGGATTTGGTAATACACAAATAATAAACTGACTAGAAGATGGCTATCTTCTGGGTTGTAGAGTCCTGATGATGGAGGCAGCAAGGCCCTCTGAAACGTCGGTAAACTTCTACCAAACAACAAGGCGCAACAACCCAGAAGACAGTCATCTTCAACTCTACACTTCAAATATCAACTCTTGTAGTGTCTATCAGAATACAAATTGAACTAAGGCTTCAGTAAATACCAATCTACATCAACATCTCGTTCAGAGAACGGATACAGGTCACACCTTTTATTTGTTTGTTTGTTTCTTAGTTTGTTTATTCTTCGTTCAATGAAATAAAAGTGAAATAACAAAGAACACGGAGGGCAATGTAGCGTGCTTAAAGACTGAATGAAGTGTAAGAAAGGCTTATCCGTGGTGTAATGATTTCGACATCCGTTCAGTGGAACAGGATCCATGAGTCGACATCAGCCAATATATAAATTAAATGATGTCATAATCCTAGATGTCTTTAAATTGGTACGGTGAAATCTGCAGAGCACTCATAGACCAAGAAACAGAATCCCAAGTTTGCAGACATTCATCTCGTGTCTCAAAAGCGACGAATCACATAATATCTGTAAATTATAAGGTATAAAATATTTCGGCATCATTAAGATATATAGGTCAATGGACTGACCGAATGGGATTTAATTGGAAATCAACAGGTTCCTCGTAATAATGATAACGATGACGATGTATATAGTGTGTCCGAAATATTTAATCGACCTTTCCCAATGTAATTAGTTGTTCAAAACATAATTATCAAATTATTGAGTGCCGCACAGACTAAATTTAACAAAAAAAAAAGTGGACAGAGGCATGAAGATAAATTAATGTCAGACTATCGGATGAACCAATATAAAAAGGGGATAAAGTGATGGTATTCAATATGCAGGCCGATACGGACAAATTAAAGAGTAGGAAATCTGGCGTACTGTTTGAACAAAACATCTATATTTCCACATGACTGGATTCAATTCGAAAGAATATCCGCATCTGTGCTACCCGCTTCAGAGAAGCGTGGTGTAACAAAGCAATGAAGATAATTGAAGAGTAAATTACTAGAGAGGAAGGGGGTCGTTTGAAGACTTTGTGTGGCACTTGAAACTGCCCCCTTCACTCCTCGCACGTTACAATTCACAGCAACTCGTTTCCTCACACGAAGTTATCTGCGAGCTTTATGTTCCCAACTTCCTCTGAAATAAAATAATTTGTAAGAACTCTGCTACCGAATTTGCCTGAACTGCTCATGGTATGTTAAAGTCAGAATATGTAGTATTTACAAACTATTTTTAACTTAAATGAGAAACATTTCCATTAAACTTACTGAATGACTGATCCACTAAATGACATTATTCGGTAACACAAATCTTATGACCGCTATTTCCACATCCCGAAACAATTTAAAGCCGGTTTAAACCATTTAAAGGCACCTCACATCCTCACAACCCACGTCTTACAAAACTCACTGAGTCCTAACTAATCGACAAGACATCGATTCATACTTTACCACTAACTTAACGTTCGTCATTAATCTCCCTGTTGAACATAGTTTTGTAAAAAACGACAGAGGATTTAACGGTACAAAGACACAACAAACAGGTACCTTGTGATTTGACGGATATGAGACATACGTAAAAGCAAGTTACACACGTCCTATCAATAAGATGTTATTAACATTGTTTCATTAATGTGAAGAACTCTTCAAAATAACTCTACATCGATAATCGCATTAACTAATCAAGGTAAATTATAAAACACAACCCTAGACGTGAATGGACAGAATATCAGAAACAGCTCAGAAAATGTACAACTCAACACGCCTTTCATATACACCGAAAGAAAGAAACACCCTTTCATTTTTCATTTTTTCACAGTCCTGTGGAATACAAATCAAATTTGCACCGATTTTCGAATCTGCCTCTCTTGCTACCAGCTCTAACGAAATTACTCGATTACAGGTAGATGGCCAGAATATTATTGTCACATATAAAGCAGGATTCTACATCCACTAGTAATTAACTCAGGAAATTACGTCATTATCGCGATTAATTAACTTAGGAGAGCCCTCCCTCCTACTGCTGCCACCGTCACTTCAAACGGTGAGGCAGACAGTTTAAAGAGGCAGTGTCAATTTCGCTTGGTGCTTCATGTCCTCTGGGTCCAATCTTGTAACTCCACTGCACAGAAACAATAAAAATAACAGAACACTTCAGTCTCTATAACTCACGGTTCTTCAAAATAATGACTGTAATATTACTGTTTTACTGACCAGTACACTTGATTATGATTAAATAAGGGGAAATGCATAATGAGGAACAATGAGGCATCTAACGGCTATGGAAAGTTCTGGATGATCTCATTATAAACAATTTGTGAAAAATAAGATATGAACTATTCTACATCCTAAGTCGAACAGCCTATAATAAAATAAATTGGCTTTTAATACGTGGATAAAATGATAGGTGGCCTAGTCGATTTTATCACTTGGCCTATAAACTGAAAGATATGAACGAGAGGTAAGCGGAAATGGAAGGGATGATAAATTATAAACATAAGACAAATCCGTAACATAACGGCGCGGATGTTAAAAAGACCACAAAACATAAACGCCCTACTTTAATGTAAATAATTAACATTTGTGAAGGGTATTATGCATCAATAAGTGAAAAAATTGTGGTATTTGCGCACACTTTTTTTAAAATTTATAACCTATTGATACAAAATTTCAAAACGTTTATAATTTTCAACAAAAACAGAAAAGAGTTTCGTACAAAATTACATGTGTAAAATCTATTACAACACCGAATTTCATAACCTTGCTAAAATAAATCAATATTTATCGATTTAAATTAATAATTAAAGAATTTGTGTGGTTCCCAAGTAGCTTCCTAGTCGACATAAATATCACATTAACAAACACTGCACATATGCTGGAACACAGCACTGGATGACAGTGCACTCAATGGCGATGTTGACACAAAACCTACTGCACCTTCCTGCGCTGAACACGGGTGAAGAGACCCTCTGTAGCTAATATCAACGTCGGGAGTTGAAGCTTGTTTTAACGCCTTATCTAACCACTGAAGTTATGTTGAACCGCTTTGGCCAAAATCACAATAGTCTGTGCCCAGAAGGTTCGTGCTATCGCAAATTGACTTTGCGGTGTCTTTATGTACAATACAATTTAGCATGTGGTCCACCAACGTCCCTGGAGTATACAGCAGTAGCAGAGCTCTTGGCTCGAATGTGTCGTCCGCATTTCGTACACAGAATGCCTTGGAGAATTCAATTTACATTTTAAATTATGTTTGTTAATATAATTTCAGAAACGGTACGAATTATAACTAGAAATACAAGCAATTATACTTTATTTATTTAATTAATATCATAATTGCTTAGTATTTCTAATTATCTTTGGATGGTCTCTGGAATAATACTATTTCAAATACAATGGCATGACATTTAATATAAAGCAGCATTTCTCCATGAACGTATACAAACTGCAGCTATTAGCTTAATGAATTAAAATGTTGTTGTTATTAAGTTTCGTGTAATTGTAAATATTATCATGGTAGACACAGACAAAACGAAGTCAGGCGAGGAAGCATATTTCATGCACTCTTTCTGTCTTATGTAACAAACGTTTACATTCTTACCTGTAACAGCGCCCCGTCGATCCCCGTAACATTGGGATCGTAACATTGATAAGAAAACTTCAATTTCGCGCGACACTTTCTTACCCGGTTTTGTTCGACAGATCTTAACAAACGTTATGTATTTCAATAGGTCCATAGCTATACATTACAGAATTATAAACTACACAACGCATCCATCTCAAAAGTAAGCAGTTATCAGGTAAAACACGAACTCCATAGTATGGAATTATATTCCTAACACCGATTCAACTCTGTAGCACGGAGTCTCAGTTACTTAACTGCAAAATAAACTTTACGTTCTTATTTAACTCTAATGTTCTTTGCCGTGTTCACAAACCCATGCCAGCGACCTATATCATTAAACTGTTGTTATTTTGTGTTACGATGTAAAGTGAATTCCTAAACGATGAAACATTTATGTTACGTAAAATGTGTTAAGAAAACATGCACGAGTTTCAGTGCGACTGAAACTTATAAGACGTGCAATTTATCCGATCAGCTTCATGGACTGAAAAAATCAGCTTTAAATCAGAATATACTGTATGTTACTTGTAAAAAATTAGGCTTACCTTCTTGATCAGTCCACGGTGTCTGAATTTTCGCAAATGGAGGCATGTACCATCCCATGGCGTTAACACAGAGAACAAAAATCACAATGTAGCATCCTTTTATTATTTTAATTAGAGTATAATTGCACAGAAATGCCACTTTGACCCTCTAGTTTATCGTCTACTCACTTCTGAGTACTCAATATTACAGACACACAAAACATTCCACTGTCCATTTATCAGCAACACAAACGAACTCAAGAGTGTTTCTTTTCTGCAGTCCTTTATGCGGTTTCAATATCGGAACGCCACTGCATGTAAAACAAAAGACACTTGGTAATTCTTCTTCAGACTTGCTTCATGTTCGAAACGACGTAAACTGTGCCAGTATTTCATCACGGCCGTAGTTTCTGTTATTAAATTTGTTACCCGGGCGGGACTAATGCGAGCTTCCTGTGTCTGGGGAGAAGACAGCGGCATTTCACAGGGGATAGACGTGGCCAGTTTGTTTTTCTCTATGCCTCATGTTTACATCTCAATTAATCATAAATCCAAAACTAAACCTAACATGTATTTCTATCAAATAAATCAGATCCGTCCTTAATCTCTTATTTCTACTCTGAACGGAACAGTATAAAATTAAAAACATGTACATTGTACACAAACAAATATATACTTAGCAACTACTTTTATAGACGTGCATTTTTCAAAGCTAGAACTCGGCCAGTGTGTTTATAGTTCTATGTTAAATATAGCCAATTAAGGCTCGATCATTGCCAAAGGCATGGAATGTGGTGCTGGTTTCATGCACGACAAATTCAATCCATTCCCCCCCTTGATTACATACGGACATTTCAACATATTTTAAACAGTGCCGGTTTATTGTAATACTAATACACGGCCTTAATATAGTATGTATCAGCTGTTTCACTGTTTAGCAGTTAGTCATAAACATTTAAAAGAATACCTGATCTGAAGTTGGGATCAGTCACCCAGTTGCACCATAGCAAACCACCTCAAACCAACTAAAACCTTGTTTTCAGTATAGACGTATTGCCCTTAAAAATTATTAGCTCGTTCTGCCTGTCTCACATTACTTATTTTACAAAATATAATACATGTCAATATTTAAAAAAAGACTCTGCCATCGAGATGTGGTTGGAAAAGTTTTTTCTTTGTTTATCATGAACATGTAATAAATGTTATTAATTCTTCATTTCTTTTACATGACTGCCCACTTGTTGCATTTGGCCCGTTCTGACCTTACGCTGTCCGCGAGTTGCATGTTTTCGATATGCTGTCTGTCCTTTCGCTGTTCTGCTTAACGGGTCACCATTCCCATGCGAATAAAAAGACCTTCCTGATAGACGCTTGTTTGAACATGGCTCCGCTTTAACAATCCTGATTGGCTGTTCATAATTAGGAAACTTTTATATAGGAAACGTACGAACTAATAAACTGACTCTGTCTAATAGGAAGACCAGGCGAACCAGATTTATGGCAGTACGTCTGAAGGATAATTTCCAACAAGGAAACTTCTTTCAACTTGTTCTTCCCTAACGTAAACTTTGGGGTTAAGAGGTAGATAACCAAGCACTCATCATTTCTGTATTGCACGCACTTCAGGATTACACAGCAACATGGAGCTCTTTAGTAACGAATTCTGTATGAAGTCCACTGAAATGTTAACCAGCCAGTGGAACGAAAACGAAATTCTAGTTCGATAATTTTATAAAATGGCATTGTAGCCCTAAAAATACAGGCCTAATATAAAGCATACTTTTAAGTATTGTGTTCATGTTCACAGTTTCATCCAAGCTTGTTCATATTTAATCCCTGTGCAACACTTCGTCTTAAAAATACGAAGCGTCAACTTTCAGCAGGGTGAAAAAAAACTTAATTGTTATTCGCCATGTTGTGCCCATCAATAGCTCAGATTTATTAGGCACATAGTCCTGAATGAGATGTCTCAGCATGATGTTTAACGGCGATGTATCAGGTTTAAGAGTTGTAAATGTAATGTCAGAAAAATCGTGGTTTGTTGGGCTGCATTCAGAGTTGTGACATGACTGGGGTCTTGCGAAAGGAATGAAGCAAGAATAAATAAATGCATTAAAGCAGAAAACTGTGCCAAACGTTAAAAATTATTAAATTCTCATAGAAATCATTCCTGGAGCAATTTAAAACTGCGAAACAAAATTAAACACATTACGTACTTCTTATTCATAACACAAGCCTTTAGAGAGAACTTACGGCACCTACTATTCTTGAACTGTTTTAAATTTATGAAGCGAAGGTAGCAAGATTCGTAAATTAGTAATTTTAAACTCGGAGTTACATTTCTGTGCATAAAGTTCCCAATGGTGTTACTTCTCTCTGTACGAAAAATTTCAAAATTTTACTCTGTCGCCAACTCCATAATTTTCAACCCACAAAAATTTTCACACATTAATATTTGTCACCTTTCTGATCTACCTCCCTTGAATTTGGTGTTCCTAGCTGCAATAAAACTCATGGTTAAATACAGACTTCGCTCAGAAACAGCGTTCTCATTTTACGTTTTTGAAAATTGCCTGTTTTTAAAGACATTTTGCGATAAAAAATTTGGGAATATATAAATTCTCATTGCAACGTGTTAAGATCTTGTATGTAATATATCCTTGAGAGAGATTAATTATAAATTGTATAAATAACTAAACAAACGACTGAGTTTTATTGGATCTTCTCAGTTCCCAAATATTGGGATCAATAAATTCACATTTTTTATGAAACTCGAAGGTCCACACCAATACCGTTCACACTTGCTAATGAACTCTATCCCGAAGAAGTCAAATACAACACACATCTTCGTAGCCTATTCATATAAAATCATTTCATAAATTAACCAAAGTAAATGCCACTGTCTCCTCCCCCTACTTAAGAACCATGCATATTCGCTATATCACACATCGCCACTATTTCTTGAACATCCAAAACAAACCGTTTTAACGCCAACCTGAACATGGCAACTGAAACAAAATATAACTTATTTCGGTTCGAATACATTCACTTAACCACATTCACATGCTTCTCACTGCCTGCGATAAGAAGTTCGCAGCTTGCCAGCGCTACACTCAGACTGAATTCGCGACAGTACGTTTTAATTCCACATGTGCACATGTGGTGTTAATAACTGTGCGACCCTGCATTGTGTAACAGGCTGACCTCGTTGGCCACTTTCAGAGTACACTCGGTTTGTTTACACTTCACCCACTACTTTTCCTAGCGGCGTTTAATACATCCATCTGCTAACCGCTAATAATAATAAACTTATCCCCAGTTTTCTTGCTGTCTTACGATTCGTCGTTGACATGTGTCGCACACCATTTCCGATCTTTCATTTCCCTCTCATACTCTTACTCCTTCCTTTTTCTGTGGAGTAAATTATGACAGACCGAGAATAATGCCAATGAACACTGGTTGTGAGTGATGAAGTTTGTAAACCAAAATTATGCATTCACAGCGAAGCTAAAAAAAATAATAAAACAGAATAAAATATTCTGCAATGATAATTAAAAGTGGAAGGTGGACACGTTTTTGTTTGCTACTGGCAGTGACACTGCAGTAACAAATCAGACTGGTATACATAATATACATAGTATATTTAATATCGGCAGTGAAACTGCGGTGAATTAATGATAGCAACATGAGTATCACACACTGGCTTTTTGTGTGATGTGGAACATAAAATCAGACTTGTTAAATGTATTAATAACAACAACGTTGGTCCTGCTTTGACAGTGCAGTGAGATCCACAATTTATTCACAGCAGTCTACGTTTTCGTAAGTTACCTTTGAACGCATTGAAGAAACCAGAAAACCCATCTGAATTTTTCTAGGCACGATAACTGATTTGATGCAAAGGGGGGTCTGAACATGTTTGAAGTTCTTCGTCTGCGGGAGTTTCCCGATTGCAGTCTTAGTCAGCAAGATATCCAATTAGAAGGTTCATTATTATGTACACAAGAGTTCATCTGTGGAGATTAGTTAAAGAAACAATACGGTTTCTACTACATTTAGCTTATGTGTTACGCGTTCAACAGCTCCTTTTGCAGATTACAAGGAAAATCAATATGGCGTTCATGTTCCCGCTGTATGGTATAATACAGCACAACGCTGTAATAATTCAGACAGAACTGCCTACAGCAGAACAAAAATCGCCAGAAGGCGGTCCTGTGCAGTAAATTGTGATGATTAGACCTACTATTTACGTTCCAGCTCGTACAAAATCAACAAGCTATAAAACATTTGAAATTTGACTTGCTACGTGGAAAATACGTCAGATTGTAGCAAACAATTTGTGTTGCAAACGAAAGACGTTTCAAATCGAGTGTGGTAATTTGGTAGCGAAATCTGAGAAACCAAAAGACGTGTATTATGCGCCAGGCGTTTAGGGGAGATATCCCCACAGGTTCGTCCAACATAGCCTATACCTCGCTGGTGTAATGCTCAAATAAAATTTTTAATGTAATAAAACTTATTATTACTGTGAACAAAATATATATCGCACCAGATTTGAAGGTAATGGGAGTGAAATGTACCGCTGCGTGCTTCTGGCCTGACAACTTACTGCGTCATTCCGTCTAGAAATTATTTCCAGGCTGTTAACTATTATATTACGCTACCAAGC
>NW_019061031.1:128401-195579 GCF_000696155.1 Zootermopsis nevadensis
AGATCTCCCCAGAATACGAAACAGAAATGGCAACCATTCGACCGCGTTTTTTGAAGTCGCTCATCCACTGATTATGTGATTTCAGTAGCGCTTTTTAAACTGAAAGCAAGGTCTCGAAATAAGGACTACATATTTCCGTTATGAAACTAGTTACAACTTATTTATAAAATCGATGCAACTACTTTCTGTTTTATTACCAATATCGTGTTCAGTAAGAAGCGATTCTAATACATGCGAATGATTATCACAGCAAGCAATGAAACAACCCTTTCAAGCTATAAACATTGATCTAAATTAGGTCGTTCTAAGGGGCACATCTGAGTAGAAAACCGTCCACCTGATGATAGAAACTGATGATCTAGTTATTGAAACGCCGTGTATGAGAAAAATAAATATGTTGGATAATCTCCATATAAATATCGATTTTGTTGTAATCATTTTCAAGTGCTGCCGAGGAACGTGTATGAAAAGTCTTGTGTGCCCTTGAGAACTGTAAAGTGAACCATCTGCACTGGCGATTGACCAGCAATACGCGGCATCTTTCAGCAGCACAGGAAGGACGCCCCTGCTCAGCAAAGTAGATGGAGGTCCGGTCCCCAGCGGGAATCAACCCTGATCCAATTTATTTCCATGTCCGACAGATGGGGAAAGCAACCAGGTACGCGAGAATTCCTCCTGATAATATTACCCAGAAGACACCTGAGTAACTTTAACGGGGTGAATGGAAGAAGGCGGCAAATTTCGTGAGCATACATTTAATATTGCAACAAAGAATCTGTCTCAAGGGGCGATGAAAAATTCGTGCCCCCAGTTTCGAAGCAGTGGATTGCATATTTCACGACGCATAGACGCGGAGTTGATAAAGATTTTAAGCACTTTTTTTTTCAAGATCATGTTCCATATTCCTGTCAAGGGATAAAAATATGAATCATTCGAGAAAAATTGGTAAACAGATTTTATTTGCCAGTAAATATTCAATCGTCACATTTCCGTTGCTCACCGCAAATTCTCATGACCCACCTTCTTGTAAAGAGCATTGCAACCTACGATTAGTATAGCATCTGAAGACTAATTATTCTCTATTTTATCTGTTATAAATACATATCGTGCAATCTTACCTCATTTCGCTCGTTACGTTCAGAATTAATACCATCACTAACGACCAATAACCAACTTACCTGTAACAAAATTAAGAAAAGATTATTTCACAGAATTATCGTAAGACACTCAGTATAAGGTCTGGGTTACTGAGATTATAATTCGGTGACAAGTGTTTCAAAAGTCAGTTCCCAGTTAAATCATGTTATGATTAAAACTGACAGTTTAAACAATATTTTTGATCAAGAGCGTAAAGAGTGACACAGATAACAGCCAAGATAAAATGGAATTTTTAAATTTAATTGTCAGAATCATGGTTGGAGTGGAATACTTGGCCGTATAATTCTGTCTACCAGTCATGTTGATGGAAGAGATCCCCTGCGTTTGACAACTCAGAACATTTCAATAAAAGAGAAAATACAACCACTTGCATTTACGTCTGAAAAGCCAGTACGGGGTAGCGTAACAAACTTTATGTCAATAAGCGTAAGTACCACATGAGAACAAAACCATTACTGGATTCCATTATTTTCTGAGCACAAACAGGCACGACACTTACCTGCAGACATGCACATGTTATTGAAATGCTCCAAAACATTATTAACAAGTCTATGAATCAATATTTTTTGAGAATCTGATAGTCGCTCGGCTAGCCAAGGCATTCCCAGAATTTAAAAAAAAAAACCCAAGGCTCCCTACGGTACACTTCAGCCTGTACATGTGCTGAGTCATGGAAATTCAGTAAATGTTAAACAGAAGCAATGTCGTCGATCACAAAGTCAGCTCTCAGAAAGTGCAGTCTTCCAGCTACAGCAAATAATGTTGTTCTCAAAATAAATGGCTGAAACCACACACCTGCGTGAGCTAACAAGCACGGCAAAAGATTTCATTACATTCACCCGCACAATTAAGTAATAAAACAAGACAGCAATATTCGACATGCAGGAAAGTCGAGAGACCTCTCAAACAGTTGGTGCTCGTTAGCTAGCCAAACCATCAACCTCTGGTGGAAAGCGGAGAGCGGGGTCATACGCTACCCTAGCCTCGGGCCTATGCAGGTAATTCCTTCGTTTGGTACATAATTTTCACCTATGAACAACACCAACACCCTCCCCCCCTCACCGCCAAAGGTGTCATTTGCAAATGGAGGCTTAATTGCTTCATAAAACGAAACTGGATAGCTCGAAGTGCACCAGCAAATTACGTGAATCCCCAAATTCAATAGCCTGTTTCCACTACTGAGTAGTTATTTTACGTTGAGAGAATCTATAGGGCATCAAGAATAATTTGCTGTTCGTTTCTCTAAAACAATGTTACTGCTTCTTCTTGCGTATATTTTGTTAATTACGATATGTTAAGCAGGCATGTCACATCTGTGTCAACGAAATAGTACTCACTTTTTTATTATGTTATTTTTCCAAAGATTCTTTCATTCCATCATTTAAAATATGCTTTCTATAATTCATTTTCGTTGCAGGTATCTCATCTCAATTCTCGTACTGCCTCCTATTCCTCTCCAGCTTGTAAATGAATGTTTATAAAAAGAACTAGCTATTATAAATACTACATCTTAGTAGAACCATCCCAATATAAACCATTTTACATTTTATTTCACATATGAATGCGTAGGCTACGAAGTATGACATAAATTACACATAAATATCGACATTAAACAACTCTTTTAACTGCAAGATAGCCGAGTAATAATGTTTCCTTGTCATTGTGAAGAATGAACACGTGCACAGGGACTATTTAAAGTTATAAACGTTAATTTTATTTCTCTGCAGAATGCTGCTTTTAAAGGCGTATAATGTTAGGTGTGTACTTCTATCCCAAGGTAAAATAACACTCCTCAGGGAAACGTAAAAATGTTAGATACTGTACACAAAAACCTTTCGTAAAAGTCTTGCGTTCCAGTACATTTCCTGCCTTGTATCTAAGATCGTATAAGGCAGAGGGGAAGTGCTCAAAATGTTGACTCTATGTTTCCGTTCTTCTGTTCATTCTTTGCAGGGCGTTACCCAGTTCGACGCATGGGAAGGGAACAGCAAACACGAATGTCAGGTGTACAAAGGAACGTGTCATACCACACCAACCAGCTGCTTTGACTTCACTTCAGGGATCGAACACAGATTAAACATGCACTGTAATTTATTATTTTCTTTACTACTTGTATCAGAAATTGTGATATCAAAATGCATAAAATTATTGCATATTGTCATCTATTGGCTGTGCACGACTGTAATTATAACGCACAGATATATAAAAAAGAGATGTAGGGACTACAGCATGGATAAAATCATTAATTTGAGTATAATTCGAACTTTGGGGAGAACCTGCTTGACAACTGTTACATAACGTGTTTGGTTCAGAGAACTGAGTGCTGGGCATGAACTTCTTGTCCTTTAAAAGTGCGCGTTGTAACATATTTCTCTATCCGTAATCTGACCTAAACTTATACTTAAGATCTTGTAACTGTTGTGCTCCAAGTGGTTACTCGTGTCGGAACAGACTTCAAGCCACACGTCAGAGAGTATATGAAAAGTCCTCAGCATTCTCAAACTCTGACAGAACTAGTGTCAACTTCAGTGAAGGAATGAATCATTTGGCAGTCTTGCTTAAGAGTTCTTTCGAGTGTCAGAAGACAGCACGTGTGAAATTGCAGTCGCTGCATCGCCCTGACAGCATCGTTTCAGTAGCTCTTGCCTGGTAAGAACTTCCTATTGGATGGCTGGCGAATTAAGACGTCGCACATTATGGATGATTGGCTAGTGCTCCACGGAGGAGGCGTATATTTAAAATCACATGACACATTAATGTGCTCAGGTCTGTGTTAAGGTCAGAAGCTTTGCAACTCAAATTCACTCACCATCCGCTCAAACGTGTTGACTGGGAAATACCTGGTAATTGCACCAAAGTCGTCAACTAATGCCACTATGTCAGATGTAATTACGTTATGTTTGAGCGACCTCGAACAGATAATTT
Organism: Zootermopsis nevadensis; assembly: GCF_000696155.1. The sequence continues at coordinate 132,485 of NW_019061031.1, forward strand.
CGACATATTAGGAATACGAGTTACATTCCCCAAAAAGACAGCAATTTTATTGAAGCCATGAGTTAATTTTTATATTAAGCCCCTTAATATATGCTACAAAATGTTCAACCTGAAACGCAAACCAAACCAGAACACTAGTTTCATGCTTCGGAGAGATGAATACAGAAGTAAGTTGTTTTAATCATTGCATTTGTCAGGAAGAACACACAGAACATCTTTACGCCTGTAATCTCTGTTCAACGCCGCACATGTAAACACTTCATCCTACCCGAAATTTCGTTCTCAGACGTAGTGTCGTCTCATTCGGTACTTTCTTACGACACGCACTGCCAAATGCTAAACTGAGGACAGAAAAAAGATATTAAATGCATTTGCACACGGTACACAGATCTCATTAAAACCATTTTTTATTTTGTTTTCAAATTGTGGACATTTAACAATGCGCAAGAAAATTATTCCTAGTACTATGAATTGTGGATAGAAAAATGAACTGGTAAACGAAGAACTTTTCGTAAAAATATGCAACGTAAACCAAACGTGTTTTTTTGTAGAGGAAAATTCGGAGTTACGTACTTAAAAGTGGTTGGTTGTAGTTACAGAGAGATGTTTCATTAAAGAGATCATTAAAATGAACACGACTGAATACATTATTCACTTATGACTTAATTATGTTGCATGAATGGTGCTACGGCATAGAAACCAAGCGGGAAGTAAAGAGAATTCTACCATCTTGCAGACATCCTACAGTCACACAAGATTCAAATTACTGGTATTACACATGATAGGAGAAATAAACATATTTAAAATTTCGTATCAAAAATAAATGCCAATAGAGGCCAATACACATAGGCAAAGTAAAATAATAAATAACACATTTAGAATACGCGAACTGTCCAAACTATAGTTTACATTTGCACTCTAGTTTAGATAGGACACGAGGTCACAACGTATACGTATCGAATGACTGCAATCAAGGAGAAACAAGCATTACCAGTCATTTAATTCTTCCTCAAACAACTGAGTGAGAAACCTGTGTTGAAATACGTGAGACCAGGGTTTGTACTACATGGTTTATACATGAACCCAGAATCTATATGAACGGGATATGGTCAACGAACACATAAACACCCTGAAGCAGGGTGTCAATGTCTGGCGTCATGGTCGAAACACGTTAATTTTGAGGGGTAAAAGACACATGCAATGTTATGCTCATCTGTACATGGCCGCAAGCAACTAACAGGTACAACCTTTGACTAAGGAAACCATTGCGTTCACTCAATGTTTGCTGTTCGTGTATATTGCAATGAATTGCTTCGTTGAGTGTAGATTAATGGGGACCTGCATCAACTTCTGTTACAGGTGCAAGAGGGACTCAACACGATAATCAATTTAGTAACTGTTGTAAAGTCTTTGCCCCTACACTGCTGAACAAGCTACGCTTGCTTTAAAAGGGAGTCCAATGTAAAGGGTTTATTTCCTCACACGTCAACCACATCAACTACAACAAACTACTTTCTGAAAATCCTTGTACCCAGTACCATTGTGTGTAAAATTCACTGAATTTGATTTGTAATATGTTTTCAGTTCCATCAAGAATTTCGAGATAAATATTATTATAAGAAATCGCGATTTAAATATCCACTAAGTAGGATTTCAGGTTCCTACGACGGCTAGTATGAAGATGAAAGTCTTCTGGGTTGTAGCGCAAACTTAGGTTCATTACTCGATTAGCCAAATTAAGAGTTTTGAGGACCGGACTTTTGCAGTGGTAGTTCGAAGGTTCTGCAATGACACACATTCTGTTGCTGGTTACCACAAAATTATAGAACAAACGTTTATAAATATGTCTATCAATAAACTATTAACCGGTTCCAGAACAACCACCAAGACCTTCAAGCTCACTTTCTTCCAGGAAGATTTTGGTTCGAGACCCAAAAAACATGAAATGATTGACACACAAATGAGTTTAGGTTTCCTTTCTTAGTTTTGCTATTTTTTCCATTCAGTTTCACACAATTTCTACCCTACATTTATTATCAGCTTTTATCACTGGATGAATTAATTTAATTGGCAAATCAAACGTTTTATCCTGCGCGTTTTCATTCTATAATATTCAGAGGATTGGTTAAAGGGGGGAAATTAATTAAAATCACTTCAATAAATGGAGAACGTGAGAGCAAATATTTCGAACTGTCTCCCTCCACCACTACAGCATCTATATCACTGCTATTAATCGCTATTTTGCTTCTAGAGACAGTCTGGGACGTGTCTGCTGGAGACGCGAATCTTAACAGACTGGATAATTGGTTAACACACAGGAGTTGTTTCATGGCATCCTTATGGTCCTCTGCGTCTAAACTCTGTTATGTCGTAATGGACCTGAGATAAACTCCCCCACCATCATTTCAACAAAATCCTGGCAGTGACACTCCTCCAAATGTACACAAGTCGGATGAAAACTGGCTTAGACGAACACTGAAACGATATGGGAGGCTTAGGCCACGTACACAATTACTTTACGATCCATGACCTTCAATCTAGCATGTTCCAACGCGTGTTTAAGTTTTAGTACAATTATTTTAACATCACAGCAGTGGCATACAGACTATAATTAATACCCGTGTTGCAAGCTAACAGAATTATAAGACATAACTCTGCCGAACATTGTCCATTGTGTGACGTATCTAATAACAACTACCTTTAGGGAGCCTGATTATTATTGAGTCATAAGTTTCTTAGCATTTTGTATAAACTAGAGCTGTACGAGTGGGCTGATATTAATACTCTTAAAAACCCGATAATTTTCTAGAACGGATTCACATCGTATAACTGAAACAATAAATTAACATAAATCTGCAAGCAAACAGACGCCCCAAGAAACGCCTCAGAGTACAATTTTAAACTAATTTAAGTTAAATTTTGAGAATAATTGAATCGAAATAGATCAGATAGCCTAAGCCGTGATGATAATGGTTACGATCATGACTGTGATGATGCTATGAATATGGCGAGTCAAAAAGGATGCGAGATCATTGTAAAAGGAGTATTTAGTTCATTAGCTTAAGCATTATTAATACATTCTTAAAATATCATTATTATTTATAAATTTGTGTAACGTACATTTAATAAAATTAATGAAATTTAAAATACTCGCACACCTTTCCCGTCAGCAAATATAATTCCTAAAACGTCCATACGAACCAACGACTGACTTTCGGACATATATTTAGTTTACATTTTCGACTCAAACTTAACACAGAAGCACTTTGAGCTAATGGCGTCCTATAGCGGGACAGCTTTCGACGTTGTAGAAAAAGAAAGTACAGAAATCTCAAAAGAACTGTAAGAGGATGACTGAAATATAAGTCAGAATGACACGTTGAGACAAGGACACAAATACAAAAAAGGCAATGTATGAAAAACAAAAATTCGAACAGAATTTCTTTCACAAGCATACTGACGTTACAGAACGTTAATTAAAGTCGTTTGAAGAATCTGAATTACTTAGGAATTCAGTTAAGCTTACAATTATTTAACTTCTCGTAGTACAAAGTACCTTCTCACGCCTTCAGCACTTGGATCCATTTGCCCTCTGAAAGAGACGCATGCGCTGAAGGAGCATCGTAATTTTAATTTCTTTGCTCTTGCCTTAATAAAAAAGTATATTCCTTAATTATAATTTCCTTTAAGAGTATCGTAAACGTTCTTATTTCCTCTGTCTATGTGCAAGTGTAAGATGCATACCGAATTTAATTTTCCGGCGGTAGATTCAAGAGTATTCTCTTCTGAAATGTTCATCAAAGGACAACGTAGACTCAAGAGTAAATAATATATATTACGTTCTGCTCACTGACATTTAAATCACTTAACATATTATAACTGGATACTTTTATCGGTGTATGTACACAGAATATTCTTGTATAATTAAAACTAATTCGTGCATCTTTAAGAAGAAGAAACTCTTACTAAATAAAATTTGTAAATATACATGCACTAATCAAGCATGCATGCATTTTAAAACCGAAAGCCGGTTTCAAACAGAAATGTATGACAAACTTACCCCTTTATATCCCGGTGGTAACTATATGTACCAACTATTTTAACGATCAATAACACTGCATTTTGTATTTACGGGTTACATATGATTTGCAATGTAAACAGGGATTATTTCCTTAAGCAGAACTGACCAGTTAATCTTTGTATTGGAGAAGTGTAGTGTTTTTCCTGACGTACGGACTGAATTCCTAAAATGCCCACTACAGAGATGAGCTTCGGCTTCAAAGGGTTGGATCCTCAACTAACATTAAGTGTTACATTTTCAAGTGGAACAATTTTTAGGAAATTCATGCGTAACCATTTGTCACAACTATTGTAGGTTATTATGCTTACATTCGTATGTTATCCTACAATGTTTAATAGTTACATAAGTTGCTTACTTTTATTAAGCTAGGTAGGCCGTTAAACTGACTGATAATTTACGTTTACAATGTTCGTTGATTTTCTCTTACGCCAGAGAACAACATGAAAGCATAAAAAATGTGAGGATGTAAAGCTCCGCTCATTTTAATATTAAATTTAAAGAATGTATTTATTCATACATAATATGGAGTTCTCAGGATCTTGTTACTGTCATATTGAAATATCTAGCTCTCTTCTCTTTATCCTTCGGACTTCCCCGATCGAATTCCGTGTGCAACATTATAATAAATGCCAAAATGTCACGCAATACGAACCCTACAAAATTTAATTTAAAATACATACAGCCCATGAGCCTCAACCCATTATTTGTGCTCAGGAGAGATTCTGCAACTAAATAAAATGATTACGAGTATACCGCCCGCCAATATTAAGAAAAACATCCTTTGTCACAGTTTTTAGCATTCTCAGGTCGAATTAGGCATTGCAGTAACGTAGAATAGAGGCTTTTACGAATTGTATTTCGTGATTTACAAAATTATTATTCGGGTTAAATGAAATGCCACATCATAAGAAAAATTGTTTTAAGAATTCGACAAAAAATCAGCTGCATTATTCTTCTGGTTTCATAATCAGGTCTGCAATGATTAAAAGTTTGTCTGAGTTGATATTCTGTATAGAGATACCAAGATTAACACAGTGGAAATGGTCCCACCAGATTATGTTCAGTATTAAATAAGATGTCCAACAAGACTGAATTCGGTAAAGCTGTCTTCTATGAATATTATTTTGTGGCCATATTATTTTTGGTTTAATAGTTTTGTTGCTGTAACTTTCATAATGCGTAAAGAATTAGTGCACTCGTGTATTTATGAACACAGGACTCACTGAACATTATGATGACAGATGTAGTAGAAAAATAAGTTTAGAAGGCTTCGCGCAAAATGCTTTACCTTTCACTGTTCAAACATTTCTTTTATTACACTCACACTATTTTCATCATGAAATTTATCGTGATAAAGAACTAATGTATGAAATAAAAACGAGACGTGAACTGAAGAACGTACTTTCAAAAAGGGTCATTTAATACAGTCCTATTATTCAAGTTCTGCTCTGATGAACAACTGAACTCTCATGCTTATAAACGACGTGTCCTTGATGCTGAGCTCCGTCCAGATTCAAAGGAGAATAATTAAACATTCCAGTATAGTTTGGTCGGACTTGTGCAACAAACTCTGTTACAGATGCGAACCATGAATTTACGTGGTTTCGTGCATGTTTGAAAGGTTTCGTTAGGCTAAAAGTTTTACATGGAGAAATATAAAACAAGAGACCGCAGGAATGTCGGTTAAAAAGTATCACGTAGCAGAACTGGAGAAAAAACATGGTTTACAGTGGCTTCCATTCTTGGACAGGAAGTAGACACAAGAGTACTACTTATAGAGTTACGTTAATATTAAAAATAGTTTGTTCTTCCCTATGTAAAATGACATTGGAATAAACAGTCCGTGTTGAACACATTCTCTAATTCCTTCCACCTCACATTTAAAATGCATTAACACTATAAAATTCCTCTATGCAAATTTCATAGGATTTGTGTTTGGTGTATTTAAAGATTAATTATATGCAAAGTATGGGCAAGGTACTGCATGATGAGAGTGTAACGGAAGTTTGTCTCCCATTACACGTCTGTTGTTAGCCATCTAAGTAAGAACAGTTACACCTCCAACCACAATCCTGCAAAACCTGGTACCAGATAAAATTAACACATGTAGGTCTATGCTGAAATTATATGCAGACGCAAGTAATGGTTAAAATATGATGAACAGTACGAGTGACCTAAAAAATGAAAAGTATGACGTATTTTAAGGCAAAATCTGTACACCGAAACAGTGTTTGTACAGAATCATATCCGTATAAGGCGTTGCTAAAATTAATAGTCAGCAACAGTTTAATACTAAACTCAAAGTGCACCCACTGAAATTTCAGTTATGTATATCGAAGGCATGCACCATACACACAAACTGGGACATACATCGCCTCCGTATCCAATCCACGTGTCACCGTCTTATCTTTGACTTGGACACCCTAATAATAATAATAATAAATTAAGAGTAAAATAAGTTACTACAGGCGCAGTTTACAAAGTTTCATGTTTATACTTCATGGAGCTGTCATGTAGTCAAAACTCAAGTTTTAGAATTATAAAATGGGATTTCCTCCACACCAAATGAAATGGCTATAACGCCATTACACTTACTTCTGGAACCATTCGATGGTATTACCTCCGTAACAGATGCAAATGTTAGGCCTGTGGTTCAGTGGCTTCAGACATTGGCATTATATAGCGTAATTATTTTTACGTTTGATGTAATGGTTAAACCACCATTATTCGGACTCAGACCCTCATCTGTGAAAGCAAAATACACCTTGTGATAGACTGGCTGCCGAACATATTGGCATGTCCATCCGCCAAGAGCTCTAGCCCAAGGGCGTTAATGTGACGTCTGATTTGTACTGGTCAATGGTCGCTGAATAATACAAACAAGGCTATTGATGCATGTCAACGATTTAACGACCCCCCCCCCTCACATGTTTAAATAGGTATGTATGACACATATACACACAAACAAGTCGGGCTGCGAAATATCTAGATGTGTTCCACACAGCTGTATGTAATCCCAAGTAATGAATTAAAATTACCAATATCTTCGTAATATTTCGTAATGGAATTACTAAATACATAAGAAAACTTAAGATTTGAAATCAGCTATACAAATTATAGGCATATAAAGCCTATTTCTATCAAAGATATCACACACGTCATTAAAACTTTGCGAGACGTAGAAAGGTCGTCTTATAACCTAATGCTCTGAAATAATACAGCACTAGATTTTGATTTCTAGATCCCTCAATTGGTTCTACCAGGTTTATGGATGCGTAAGTAATACCAGGAAAATGGCGTGCTATTAGTCTGAAGGACCGTGACCATTTTAAACAACTATCGATATAACTGTCTGGAAAATTTAAAGGAGAAAGAATTCAAAATAAAAGCTGTGGATGTTGATGATATTCTTGTGGAGAACGACACCGCGTGTACTTTTAGGTAGACACCAGTTCCGAAGATGGACCGACTTTCTCCGAAACGTTAGTATTTACCTACAAGTCCACCAGGCGTCAAACCCAAGCACAACACTTCTGCATCTCACAACTGACAAAGGTTACTGTCTATCTGGAGGTCTAGTCTCCCAGTCTCCTAACCGACGTTTCAGAGGTGCTTACTGCCTCCATCATAATACTCACCGCCGTGTGAACTTGAAATATCACATCACTAAATCGTGTTTGAAATCACTGCATGCTAAACCACGTAAAAAAACACAGAGATATAAAAGTTTACACAGCTGACAGTTACAGAACTGCGGTACACGTTACGACATTATGCCACGCAACATGCGAGTGTTGCACGTACAGGCAGCTCCCACAGTAAAATTAAATTTCGCTCATTTCAAACAGGCCGCTTCTGAACATAACGCAGTTTCACATTTTTGTACGTCAAACACAAACATGCGCCTGTATGCAGCCTACATTTATGTTTAAATTACCGTGACAGTTTTTTAATAACATTTTCCACCCCTAAGCATTTAACTTCTGTTAAAAGTATTTGTGTTGTATCTACGTTAAGCAGATTTCTTAACGCCACGACACGCACATACGTTGCCAATGGTGAAGACTTACAGAAATGCTGGGGATTTTGTACCTTCTAGTATACTGAATGAGAGAGTAGTCGAAAAGAGGTGGTCCTCCAGCTTGGGGGTTGGGCCTGGGGCGCTTAGCAATGCTTCATTATAAAAACCAGTATTTCAAAAAAGTTTACACAGGGTCTCGGTCTTAACTTTTGCGGAAGGCTGTTGTGATAACAGTAACATATCTTCGGGTTTCATAAAATACAGGGAATGTATTGACCAAATCCAAGTATTATAAACTTCTCAAGATGGATTCTGCTACATGTAGTTACCTATCACACTAAGCATAACCAAGGCGTGACTGTTGTCTTCAGCAGTGGCGGTTCGTGGCTCGAATATATAGAGGGTGTGCTCAACAAAAGGATGGAGACAATACGACTGCGAAACGTTGGTAACCACTGCCGAAAAGACTGAACGGTATAACAATCCACAAGACCAAAGACTGTTTCATAGTGACTGTTTCTAAACTGTTACTGAACGCAAAACAAATTTCGTTCAGAAAATTCAAGTTATTTGTGTGAATATAGAAATGCAGTAACAAAAGCAAAATGTGTAACCCCGAAGATGCCTTCCAATTAGGCCGTATCTCAGACCTGCTTTAAGATTCCAGCAATTAAAAACCAGAAAAACAGAGTTATTCAAACCAGTAACCAAATATAAGTCACACTTCATATCATTTTAGTTTTGACGTAATGTTAGCATACAATGCCAACAGAAGTAGAAAATGTTTTCAAAATGCGCTAGCAAGTGTGTCTACAATTTACATAATTACTGTAATATTTAAATTTCTGCCTGAAAAATCGGCGAGCAAAACATTTTCGCTCTATCCAAATTGAGATCTAAGCGTAAATCGCTGACGATTCAAGGTTTCAAGTAATATTTAACTCATCGGAACACGCACACAGAATGAGGAAGTACAAACTACATATGGTGGATGAACAATAAATAATGTCTATATTTCCGCTGTTTTGTCTTAGACCGCCCTGCGCTAATGTTATCAGTGTAAAAAATTAATATTAACAATCGTTTATTCAATCAAGTCCTGCAAAGTTAAAAGCAGAATAGATTAAATGACTGAACATCAAGAGAAGTCCAACTTCACGTTATTAATTATAAAAAAACAGGCTATGTACTCTATAGGAAACTTATATGAATCTGAAATCCTACAGTGAATGAAAACATTTATGCGACCGGAGAATTAATCTGAGCTCTTTAGCATCAGACCAGTTCATTCACTTTCATCTGTCACTTCAATGTTTTCTACATGAAAGAAGAATTTAATTATGACTCGTTTCCGCGTATAATTGGGTACGTCTAGATCCTTCTGTATCACTGCTGCTATCTATACATGAAACTGCGTAGTGTCAGATTCTTTATGAAGCCCAAGGTATCATTTTTGAACCTCTTCCAAGTAATCTTAGAACTGAAAAGAAAGTCAAAACAAACTTTACGACTCCTGAAATCCTCTTATAAAATTCATCATTTTCCGAAATGTTTAATGGGCCTACACTTTATAAAGGAATGTTTTGTACAGCATGAGGAGACTTCGTGAATAAATAAAGAGGTTAGGAAAATACAGGAAGCAGTAATGAGATGTAATATTATGTAATAGGCCTATTTTAAAATGCTTCCACATCGAAATAAGCAATGCCTTCGTGTGTGTTTCTCTTTCCAATAAACAAAAAGATTCTAATTGTGCGTAGGCTCTGTTTACTAATTCTGTTTTAATCGAAGCAGTATTCCTTCTTGGTATATTAAATGACGGACGTCCACGGCGTCGGATGACAGGATGAATAATTAAAATTAAAGGGCACGGAAGTAAAGAATCATGAGATGGTCTAAGGCAGTGGTATTCAACCTTTTTTGTTCGCGTACCCCCAGATATAATTTCTCCTCAACTTTGCACCCCCAAAGTTGTTGGTGTATAATTCAAGTTATATATAGTATATAATCTACATCTAAAATAAATTCAATTAATTACATTACTGATTATTCAGTTTTTATCATCAAATAATATTTTTTTTTTAAATTTCACGTACTACCGAAGCTGTCTTCGCGTACCCCACGTTGAATACCACTGGTCTAAGGTACCGTCCGGGTATTTACATGGAAGCACTGAAGGACACCACGGATACCTCTGTCACGGCAGTCGGTCTCTGGGCCGGGAATTGAAACCGGTACCTCCCGAATACGAAGCAGGAGTGCTAACCACTCGGTCACAAACATGTGGTTTGGCAGCATTCTCACTCTCCCTGTGGCACTTACGAACATCGCTATAAAATACAAGACAGGCGTCAAATAAAATCGACTACACGCACGTGCTGGAAGAATCAAAGATTCGTTACGGTTTCGGGAATTTGTCTGCAGCAGTGTCATCCAAAAGAGGAGTAATTCCGTTGTCAGAGATAGCGAGACCGCTAATCTGAACGAAGAAAACGGTATTAAACTAAACTTAGTAGGGGAAGAAGTGACAAAAGATTTGTGTCAAAAAGTATACTTCAGTCCCATGAAAACTAAATGTAGGGGAGGGGGAGAAGAGAGATATAGAGTGAAGTACGAGCAATATGGAAATAAGAACTGGGAAGGGTGGTGTAAGAAAAGGGGTCTGATTGTGACAGAGGAAAAGAAGTTAAAACCCTACTACGCGTAATCACGCAGTGACGTCATATTTTGATAATTTCCATATTCAATCTACTTACACTAATAAGCCCCAACACTTAAAGTGCCGAGGAACGTGTTAGAAATAAGACGGGAAAAGAATAGGCAAAGAGAAATATAGCAATAAAAATTCCAATACGGAAATGCCGCATTTTTCGTATGGAAAAAGTTTATGATGCTAATGGCATCAGTACACATCTTCAAATCACAAAGGACCGAATGTATAATCAACAGCCAGATTGTTTTCCACTGCAAGAAAATTCCCTATGAACGTGATTTCAGCCTTAAGAGAATCGCTGTATTTGCAGGTGAAACACTGGGCCCAAAATGAATACTTAAGAAATTTCAAAGCATTTGAAAAGTATGATTCGTTTCGACAGCCATATAAATGCAACTTCTCAATACAAAAACAAACTAACAGAAGAACATATTTATCGCAATTTAAGAGGTAATACAGCAAATTAATTTTGACGGTATAGAGATACGTGGCGGGAACTCTAATTCAATTCAATTCAATTCAATTAATTTATTTAAGTGCTTGTCAAGAGAAAAATAAGGCCAATAACAGCCAAGAACTAAGCCAGAGTACAGGATAAGATATAATAAATAATTAAATTTCAATAATAATAAAAGTAAAACATTACAAATACAAGAATAAACAAACAAATGAAACTAAATATATAAATTTACCACATTATTAATAATAATAATCATAATTCAATTCATTTATTGAATAATATTTCACAAGTGAATGGGCAAAAATACGATACCTAAGTAATATAATTCAATTCAATAATACTAAATAAAACATTAAACAATAAAAAAACAGAAAAACATAAAATATTAAAGATTCAGTCAGCACAGCAAGTAAATAAACAATAAAAACCAATGATTATTGTTTAAAAAGCTGACTGACATCAGTAATAATAATAATAATAATAATAATAATAATAATAAAAATAGTTCACTGTATTCTTCATACTGCTAGGGATACTCCTTTTATAGTACATTTTGTTTGTATTTGCTTACATATATACACATGTAGTCTATCATTAGGAAATTTTAAAAAATCATGTTATATTAGTTGCAAAATTATATAATATGAAATCAAAGAAATTACGTGTTTTATTAATTATAAAGGTCTTTAGGGAAACAGTCGTGATTCCTTTCAATATATCAAGTAATTTGCGAGGAATGACAACACCTTCTTCAGAATAACTGGACATTTGTAGGCACTTTACAGCAGACATAGGTTATATGCTTTATATTTAAAATGTTTTGAATAATAATTATCACATATATATTAACATCTTTGCGTAATAGATATCTGGCATAACTAACTGTAATTAATGGAATGTAAAAAAATGACCACATACGGGCGTACAGATACAAGCAAACTACAAGTGATATAAATCATGACGCCAGGTGCACGCTTACATTATTTCTGGTTTCGGACTTTGACCATTTTTAGCTCTTGAATTTGTTGCACTGAGTGTTACACAGTACAGACAGCAGCTTGACTGCATCTTTGCACAGAATAGCAAAGCCAATTTCGTTGCTTCTGATTTGTGACGGATGACTTACTCTGCAGCTTCAGAAGTTTAAGATTAGTATCTTCAGCCTGCGGCAATGTGGAGTTAGTGTCATGATACATCGCTCTGAAGACGACTCCTCATGAAGTAATCCTCAGTATTATGTTGGGAAGCCTCCGAGATCTGATTCGAAAACATATATATATAGCTGTGATGCAGAAAATGGGATTGGGGAGCGAAATTGCTACTCTTCTGCCACTTAATTTATCTTTGAAAGTTGCAGCTTTATAATAACAATAAAATTGTAAAGAAAGAATCTTTTAATTGTCCTTTTTTGTAGGATATGACATACACAACTTTTTAAATAATAAAAAGTGTTAATAAGAGTTCTATTTCAATCGAAGTTTAAATTTTATTGGATCGTGTATGTGTGAGCGCATGTAATTTTCTTAAATTCAGGGATGAAGACTATTTCTTGCTACCACTTCAGCCTGCAATAACTTACGCCATCGACCCAAATCTCTTCCTTCTTTCGGTCTATACATTTGTGGCTGTATTACTATTACTCCCGGGATTATTCCCTGAAGATGTTCTCGCAAAGAGTTAAAATGTGTCGATCGGTCGATCGGTCTCCTATACCAGTGGTATTCAACCTTTTTTGTTCGCGTACCCCCCAGAGATAATTTATCTTCAACTTTGTACCCCCAAAGTTGTTGGTGTATAATTCAAGTTAAACATAGTATATAATCTACATCTTAAATAAATTAAATACATTACATTACTGATTAATCAGTGTGTATCATAAAATAATATATTTTTTTAAAATTTCACGTACCCCCTAAGATGTCTTCGCGTACCCCCGGGAGTACGCGTACCCCAGGTTGAATACCACTGGTCTATACAACAATTTGACTCCTGACTGGGCACATGGTCCTGGATGTCATTGTTCTGTTTTCTTGACAGATATTTTCATATTTTGTTTAATTCAGACACAGTTTTCTGTAATTTGTTTTTAAATTAAATATTTTGTTCAACTAAAATTTAAGAAATTTCAAATTAAATTTATACAACTGGAGACCGTCCCTTGTATTCTCATTGTCGGTCCTACATACAGACAGTAGTTGAGCGATCTTCACGATTAGGCCGTTTTAACTCCGATAAATTACCTACCAAACCTATTTAGTATACGGACGTTTTTCGAAACCCCAAAGCATGTATACCCACGCCTATTGAGTGACTGATAATTTTAAAGAGGAACTGTCCTTAGTATCTTTCAGACATTATGTAACAACATAACTTGTAGTAACACAAGAAGATTCATCGATTCACACATAAAAGCGTTTTCTTGTTACACTCTGTACTCTGAATATAAAGCTTGATTTAGTGCACAACTCACTACACAGACTATTCATATTCTTCTCTATTAGAACCCATTTGTAAGCAAGAAAACTATGAGAAATGATAAAGTAGAATAGAGCGCTGTAGAAACGCCTGTATGGTACGTAAATGCTTCTTGATGTGCAACAATGCACAACAGATAAGACTGGATTACCATTGTTGCTATTGGTTCTCGCTCAGCGGAGTAATCTGCAGCAAAATCTTAATCTTCGCCATTAAACGGTAACACGGTCTCCATCGCGACGAAAAAGATAAAATCAGATGTAAATGCTGAACGTAAATCGTTTACCAGAACTAAGGATAGTATTCCATGCAGAAATAAAGTAATCATTTTTAATAAAAAAATGTTCCCGCTACAGGCCTACTATTAGAAAAAATCTAATCCTTATTCGCTTGAAACAGGTAACGAAAAACTTAATTAATTTAAATTATCAACCACAATAATAATAAAATAATAACAATGCATTGTTAAATTTTCAATACAGTTTATTATAATATTTTATAGCAACAAACATAAAACGGAAATTAAAATGGAAGGCACTATAAAAAATTTTCAATTTTTTACGACATAAAATGAACAAGTGGGATACCGAGCTTAAGCGGATTGCTATTATTAAAACGGATCTTCGAAATGTAGGTTGTGAATATGAAGTAAACAGGCCTTTTACAGGACTAGGCCAGGTTTATGTAAAAACGACTATGAAAATGTAGGATCTTCGGACTTCGTAAAAGTCGGGAATATTTATATATCTCGAGAGGAACCCACCTGCCGACACCTCGAGAGATACAATGTATAAGTCGATCGGTTACAGAGACTTAGAAGAAAAATTCATACTTCACAAAACAGCAATTTATGCAGCAGTGAAATAAAGCAACCTTGAATGAACCAACAACTGAGGCAAAAGTTCGATACTGGACAGAGTCCTATACCACTCGACTGCAATCGCCATAAAATCACCGACATATTTCTCACTGATATTTTCAATAAATGTCTTATAATCTGGATCATTAAAGAATAATTTTGCAGAATATTTCATCATAAAACAATTTAAGTTTTTATTATTTGCACTGGTGTTATTGCGACTATAGTATATTACATTAGAGGCCAAATCAAGTATAGACCCCTGTAACCTGGAGACTAATATTTGTAACGATAAAAACACACCTTGGTTAATATTTATATTTGCAGCATCTTCCCCCTAACGTTTGTTTAGAGAAGCAAAAATATTATTCGCGTTTTTTCCAGTTTTCTTTTATGTTTCTTTATCTCACCTTCTCACATAAATCAAATGTTTTGTTTCCTCTCTTCCACAAATTGCTGTTTTTATTGCCTCGTGTCCCCACATCGCATTTACATCTTTTGCCTCACACCTTTTAACATTTTATTCTCCATCACTACCAAAATGTATGTCTTCTTTTTCTTCTAACACTATCTCACATACGACGTTCTCATAATTGTTCTGAGTTACTTAACAACTGCTGACTTTACCTCTCTGAAATCACATCGATTTTCACGTTACCTTCGTGTATTTTATAAGAAAAAAATAACACAACCAAATTTCTTAGTGTCTGATTTGTAGAAAATTATCTTTTGACATAAAGTCGCACAGATTAATTCCATAACCTGGAACAATACTATAGAAAGCAAAGTTCCTTTGAACATGGTAATTCTCCTTACTGAAGTACAGAAATTGTTTCGGTGCGACCAAAATACCCGGAGATCCTAACCTGTGAATTACAGGGCTGAGTCCGCTACATTTGACAACTTAAACTCGACACTAGATGGCGCTCTGGGAGACAAACTCGTTGAGATCACTGAAGCGTCTCTCATCTCAGCACAAAAGACCGCGACTCGTGTTACTACATTGCCTTGCAGAGAACCCCAACAAGTGGAAAGGAACATAGCATTTTTGCTATTCGTTGGTTTCCACTGCGAATGTTAGAACAACAGACCACCTGATCTCAGAAACAAACGTTGGCCAAGAAAGCTCTGTGACACAGACAATGAAGAACGACTATTTAGAAGAATAAAAAAGAAAAGGAGAAATCTTCAAAGGACCACAGGAAACAAACTCAGAGCCGACCAATAAGAAAAGGGAAGGAGGACCGGAGTGAGAGAAGGCAATGTCAACTGGGGGGAGGGGGGGAGATATGGAATGTGCACAATGAATAGATGAAGGAACAAATTAACACAAGGAATATAGAATACACAGGCGATAAAAATGAAGCATAGAAAACGTATAATAAGAACAAAAGTCTGATATCCAAGGGAAGAAATAGCCCTTATAACGTCCGACAGGGGATTAAAAGCGAAAGCATCACAAAACAAATTAAATTAAGAATAAAATAATAAACGGGGAGTAATAAGTGAGCTGTATCCCGGTTTATGTCAACCCCCCTTCTCTCATTGGTCCGCTGGTTTCCCATATTTCTGTATTATCACTTCGGCCCTCGCCCCTCTGTACCATTCGTCCGGCAGCAGCTTTGCCTTGCCTAAGCTGTTCTTTTATCTACACCAGAGGCTCCCAAACTTTTATACCTTACGCCCCCTTAAAACATTTCATAAATTTCCCGCCCCCTTTCCAGAACAAGTGCAAGCAAACAGATTTGACATAAAATTTAGCTATGAGTATACAGCACTGTAAGACAACTAAACTGCCTCAACCAAGCAACGGATGTTAAAAATGTTTCTCCATATTTCGTTAAAAAAAGTTTTTTTATACAAACAACACACCCCCCAGGGTGTGCGCCCCACACTTTGGGAACCTCTGATCTACACCGCCACTATTTCACAGAGGTCATCTGTAAAGCCATCTCCACCGCTTCCGGGTTCAAATCCCAGAGAGCCAAGCAACCAAAATCCTCCTCACAAAGGACAAGTTGCCTGACGGGATAACCTCCCAGCAGCAGCAACACCTCCTAGTTTGAACAGTCAAAGGCTTTCGGCCACGACAGAATTGTCCTTGGGGTTAGCACATCCCGTTACAGTTATAAGGCATTATTTACCATTTGCAGCAATGCGCTTCGTGCGCAGGAAAGGTGTGACCTAGCAAGGGCCCTGAGGGCTCCGTCCTCAATTAGCTTTTTGGTTGGCTGTCCGGCCGACCGCCCGATACTGTTTTCAGTACAATATGATATCTTATTTTTGATTGCAAGCTCAAAAATCAACGCTACACGTGCCAACTAAATTCCAAACTTAAAAATATCACACACTCAATTAGATATTTCGCTACAATTGCCACTGTTTATCTAAGATATTAAACCCTTCTACCTCCTTCACGAGGCAGATAATCCCATTGTGAGGAAACAAAAAAGAGCATGTTTTTGCACTTGTTAAAAACTCTGGGCGGATACATTTTCCGTTAAAGTAACTAAGACAACGAGATGTGTAAACATTCACTTGGCCGATAAATTTAGTTAATTCCAAACCACTGCGACGTACACACAGGGCAGATGTGCCTATTAAGAATTTCGTCTACACGTACAAAACCAGATACCGACATTAATTTAAATCTGCGCTTTGATGGTAGGGTCTAGCAACATGTAAACTAGCCCCAACCTTTCCAATAAATCTTTGATTAGTCTATCGTTAAGAAAAAGGAGGACTACAATAAAATAAGATCGACTTTCTTGTGCTGATATCTTCAAACATTGCCACAAAAAACGAACAGTTTGAAACGCCAGTAAAAGTGCCACAGAATTGTACCATCCAAGGAACATTTTTTTGTAGAAAGCTTAAAGGGAAGAAAACGACGTAGTGTATATTTGAGTTTGAGGCTGAGAGAAGAAGTTTCACTCGCCCAGTCTTTATCTCCTTTAGTGTGTTAGAACACAAACACAATCACGAACCCTGGCGGAAGGCTTTAACAGTATTTATTCGCTTGCAGCAAGGCAAGACAAGACAAGGGAGACTAGGAAACGCTGGGGTTAGGGATATTTGGAAAGGACGTTCATCTCACTATCTGGAGACCTTGTACGCCAATCACGGCTTCTCTACTGCCATCACTCCAAATGGTGAAAGAAGGAAAGAAAGAAACAAGTTTGCAGCGTCCGTCAGCCACGAATTCCTCTGATCGAGTACACTAGCAAGTCAAGAGGTTATCAAACATCGGAGTTCGCAGCAGCAGTTTAACGTCTTAATATGCTTCATGACTCACTGCATTACGTGAAGAGGTCTTTGTTGGTGCCGCTCCAGAAAGAAAATGTAATGTACAAACCAAGAAATGCTATGGGCTTTGTGACACGTAAAGGTTCTCTTCAGACTATACCCACTCCTAGCACCAAGATCGCTCGATTTCCGGTGTCTCGCGAAAACGTTGAGGTGTCGGTCTCCGAGCTGACAGTGAAATGGTGGACAAAAGGTGTCGCCTAATCCCACCACCTACTTCCTTCCTTTTTCTTTCCTCCTAACAGCTGAGTTGGTCACAAAAACAAACGGATGTATTTTCTGATCCAGAGATCAAGACAGACGACACGGCAGATACAGGACAGCCCATCCGAAACATTTCAAAATTTCAAGTACCGGAAGACATTTGTTGTAGTATCGATCTCCTCTCCTTTACTACTGAAAATAATGTCTACATTTATTCTACGCGGCCGTTTCATCAAATGTTGCAGAATTTTATACGAAACTCGCTAATTTTAATGACATTAAATACCCTCTCTCACTGTCTATGGATATAACTGAACAATTTATAAACAATCTCAACGCTGACAATGTTGAGTAAGTATGTCGTTAATAAATGCATTAATCACAAAATCTCAATTTCCGTGTTCAGCGAGTGCCTATTGAAATATAGGGTTGCGATGGCTGTGCTTTACAGTAACACAGTGAATTACCATACCAAAGACAGGTCAGTGTTTTAGCACAACTTACCCTCTGACCTGTAACACTTCTTTCAATCCGGGATTAGCCACACACACACACCTGCAAATACTAAAAAATACCGATTTTTTCACCAATGATTTTCTTAGTTCATGTATTAACTGAGTAATTGTTACGGTAGTATTAATATATATCGCTTTTGATCAACACAAAACATACTGAGATTATAGAAGTGTGTGACGTCACTACTTGTCACTGCAGTGTCGGAAATAGATCGTTTTATGCATTAAGCGGTTGCCAAACAACAAAAGAGCGGTCGACATAGGTCACTTTATGTGCCACAAAAGACTCTTACAAATAGCGATCAACTATAAACATGACAAGAGTAGCAGAAAACTATAAACGTGGAATGATTTTAGGTATAAGATTATATCGGAGTTCCTTACAAAATGGTATACGACACCGCCTTCTGAGCCACAACTAGATGTCAGGCCATGTATTTTCTTAACACTTTTTCACTGGAGTTTATAAAAATGTTTGAAGAACAATGGACTATATATTTTATTCCAGGCAAAACGTTTACACACCTGGTATGTGTACAATGTGTGAACACTGTGACCCCTCCCCCATTATATGCAGCCTAGCTGTAATGTCAGCAGTGTTGTGAAACATAATAGTTACAAATACCAGTGCGAATAACAATCCTACATTTTCTTTGCAACCAGAACTATAGCCTGGGTGCTAAATTCCTAAACAATAGTGTCAAGACACAATACGCATGTCTGATTTACTGACTCGCATACAGTGACGGAGTAAGAACAGGACTGAAAAATGAAGTTGCTATTACTTACTCCGTGGCACTACAGTCCTTTCCTGGGGCCTTGGCCTCCTTGAATCATGAAGCTAGTTATCTCGATTATTCCATATCTCAAACCTACTCAAGGTAGCTCAATATTTAGATCAGAGACGGCTGTATTCTGGGTTGTAGCGCAGTGTAGTCTGGTAGTACCACCGCCTTGAGAACCTCAAATCTTACAGTGTTTAGTTCATCTCTGTTCATTACTCGATGAATATGAAACAGCACAGATTCTATGTAACTATGTATAAATTTCAGAAATGTTGTCATCAAGTGGGATGACACTGGCTGTTATAATGTTATGTAAATTGAAACGGTATCTGCAGAATCCTGTTTCAAAGTATTGTGTCTGTATTCGCCTAGTAATCAAGGGCAGAACCACTAAAAATAGAAACGAGATTAGGATTTTCCTCGGCTGAAATTCGAACCGATTACCTTCAGAATAAACCTCTGACACGTTCTGCCGAGACATCTGCTAGTTCCGACCATACTAATTCATGAATCACCTAAACCAGTGGTCCCCAACGCGGTGCCCGCGGACGCCACGGCGCTCGCCAAGGCTTTTTTTTTTTTTGGGTGCCCGCGTTGATACGGAAAGAGGTTATACTGAATAATGAAGGCCGTTCAACCACGAACATTATAAAATCAAAGCACAGATCTCGACTTACTGAAGTCCATCTTGACGATTGTTTGCGAGTAGCAACGTCATCCTACATTCCCAAATTTGAAAAAACTTGCCGATGAAATGCAGCGCCAAACATCACACTAACTTCCCACTTGAGTAATAATAATTGTACTTATAAAAGTACGTATTTTTGATTGCGTGGTTTCTTGTATCATTAAACGTCGTGTTGTTTTGTGTATTATTTGGTGTCCATATCTTATTTGTCCAGAGAAAAGAAAATTTGGCTTTGTTAATTGGCTGGTGCCTGCCACGATCTCATAAACTCTCAAATGTGCCCGTGGGCACAAAAAGGTTGGGGATCACTGACCTAGACCGAAGGAAGGCAAATGCGTGGAATCTTAGCGGCCTATCTGCTCAGCGACAAAGAAACTTGATGATCAGCCTGTTCTATGAACGTCATACTGGCATGCCTTCCACATTCCGACATTGGAATCATTTAAAACACATTTCACTCTGCAGCGCTATTGCGCAGTGTGATAACATATCAACACCTGAAGCTACACAGGATTGTTCAAGTTACGTTTATGTTACTGAAGTTGAAACAATACGAGCAAGAGTTTTTCAGACATTGTGTCTCCTGTAAAGGTACAATTTGGCTGCACGCGACAGAGACAAGCGACCGAGGCAGGCGACAGAGACGGGAGACGGACACATCGCAGCTTGTCGCCACACACTTTTGAGGTGACGACCGAGACATGCGGCAAAGTGTTTGTTTTGTTGAGACATACGTGCACATATTCTGTGAAAAATGAGTACAAAAATGCTTCTAAAAAGGTTACTCGAAGAAGAAGAAGAAGATGATGTGTTGCTGTGTTATTTGTTGCGAAAGAAACAAAGAAAACCTATGAGTTCAATATTCAAAACCAGACGCGAAGAAGGATCTTTCTGTCGGTGGTCAGTGGTCGGTTTTCTGCTACTAATTCTACCAATTGCTCATCTTGGTCACCAGTAAATTTAATTTCTGCCATTATTTTGCCTGCCTCGGTCGTTTGTCTCTGTCGCGTGCAGCCAAATTGTACCTTAAGAGTGACAGAGAAAGCGATGTTTGAGGCGCTTTGATACATGAAGGAAAGTTATTACGTGTGCAGCTTACATCCGCTCCTCAATACGTCTTCATTACGCTCAGCTCGTCAATAATTTCCCCACCTTCTACGAAATCCGTAGGCTCGTTGCCGTGTTCACAGAAGCTAAACACCGGTCCTTACCATTGAGTCTGCAATTATGTTAACCCTGCTTCTATACACATGATGGGCCATGAATCCGGAAAACATATTTCAGTGCAACAGATGCGTTAAATTCGTTTAATACGTTCATAATTAGCATGTGCGTGTATTTACACATGCAACGTCAGTGCCACAAGCTTTCAGAACGTGGCGTCCTAGAAATTTAATTTGCATGGCTTTTACAGTTTAAACAATTATGTTCCTCTGAGCATGGTGCTGGTTCTGACGAGACCCCTTTGTGTGCCAAACTATTGAAACAGGTATAAAGCATGTAATTTGAGCAAAAACGGAGCCATGGAAGGGGATACCGCACAAAAAAATCACAACTTAATGAAACGTCTTCCGTATACCTGAAACTGTACAGAGGCAGACCCTTCTCTCTTCAGGACAGACAAATCGACAGATGAATGTTGTTTCTGCGTCTCTCTGCATCAAAGCATTGACATTTTGTTTATTTTTTAAGGTACACAGAAATTAATCATAAGACTGGAACGAAATTCTCTGTGTTTACTTCTAATTTACTTTGTTATTTACGAGATTGTCTGAAGGCCGCACTTGAGATTCATTTGGCCAGCTCTGCAGTAAGGGAATCGGAATGTCTCGTTGGATATGGGGATCAGACGATTTCATGTTCTCTAACATCGCATAAGAACACAGGTACACAAGGAGAACACACAACCAAGCGGGATTTGAAGCAATGACTTCAGTGTTTCCAGCAACCTGAGGTAATTCACGCCAGATGTCGGAATCGGCAAATGATAAAGCAAGTTCTTAATATCCCTCACATTAAGATAATCTATATTTTCTCTTCAAATTTCGCTTCCTGGGCTGCGTTTTATAGGTTTACATAAGTTCAGAACATAAACAACATCAGTGTATATATTTGGGGCATAACACATGTACTGGAGACAGGGAAACTATAATGTGTTTTACGAAAGTTTAATGTCGACCACCCACACGTTTCATGTTGTGACAGGATATGGAAGTGAACTGTACAAGGCAGCCTGGTTTCTTGAGGCGACAGAATGAGTCCACGAATGACGGCACATCATCCCAGACGACATCCATCTTCAACCCCTTTAAATGTTTTAGAAATCACGATCGACAATAATAACTGAAATTTAATTGTCGCATAATGAAATAAGACAATTATTTTTTTTAAAACTAATATTTCCAATAACTGTTTGTTCCCTGAAAACACCATTAGCCGGAACTCGCGAGAGAAAATCTTTATTTAAATTAAATTTAAAGAAAAGATGTTCGTTCCATGTTAATAGATTCTTGGATTGCCCATAAGAACTCTGTTCCAACTGTAGAAGCTCGTAATGCATAGAATTAGATGGGAATATAACTATAAATGGTTAGATGGTGATCGTGACTTATTTTAAGTCACTATTCCGACAACTGCATCAAAGGACTGAGGAAAACACAGAAAACACAATCACAATATCCGGTAATCTGGACGTGATTCGATATCTTTCGAATACGTAAGTATATGATTATAGAGCATCAGTGAGTGGCAGTTAATTGTTAAGTTATTTTTGTTCTATGTTATAGAAAAATACAATAATTAACGAACACAGTGATTTCTTGTTCTTAATAGGATATTCACTATTAAGACCTTTGAGTAAACTTCGAAAGTTTGGAAAAATTAACAACTTGCATTTCCTGAAGATCTGTCGATGCAAAACAGTATTTTCTTCCTAAACACTAACGGCATGACGGTTAAAAGAAAATACCTAGAGTTTAATTAGCTTGGTGATCTATCTTCGAAATGTCTATTATTAACTTCCTCTTCCTGGAAATTATAATTAGTCATATCAGAAAATAATGGACGAGGGTTTTGAAATAGACTGTACACAGAGCATTGGCAGAGCAGAAAATGTTGCTCAGTAACAGCAGCGAGCGATTTGTGCTTCCATCATAGGATCGCTCGCTTCGCCGCTCAGTGAAACACAGTAGTTCACCTCAGGGCTCATTCCATTTTCGGAGAGCGGTGCCAAATTGATTTGTTCCCCGATATCATTTCGCTTTGAGGATGAAAACACCCGATACGTCATTAAGTTTATGAATAGAGACGGCACGCTAATTATGTGTTCCTCTTTAAAGCAGTCGTGTCGAATTCGGAACTTTACAGACATTCGTCCATTTGTTACTTAGAATTAGACTTAGGCATATAGACAAAAAGATTTCAATACCCTAAGGCTGAAGACGTCAAAGATCACAATCACAGATATCACAGTAATTTGATCACGCATTATGATAAACGTAAATATAATCACAATCAATATGACCGAGTTAGGCCTAATAACAAAAAACAAATAAAAATTATAAACTAAACAACTCACTGGTAGCAGAACCCGCAAGTTCTACACCGATAACACAAAAGCCCTCCACCGTCCACGATCCAGAGCCAACTCCATTCATTTGTCATCCTCACAGCCCACCTCCCTAAGGTCCATTCTTCTGTGTTCGTAACAAAAAATTATCCTAACAAAAAATGTCGTCTTTCTAAACGTTATTATTTATTGATGCTGCATATATCTTGACTACATATCACTGAATGTTACGAAGAATAAATTAACTTTAAGGAATATGGAAGTGGTCGTGGCTTAACATAAGGCACTACACGACATCTACCTGAAAGGAATGAGAATCATCACGAAAATCTCATTCAAAATAGCCGATATCCTTCCTGTCTGAGATTTGAACCTGAGAACATTACGCTAAAGTCCGAAAGATCAAGATTCGAACCCGAGACACATCGAATATGAAGCAGACACGTAAATCACAGGGCTGCGATATTCACTCAGCCACCCAATCGGCTTTCTTACACATCGCGTAATCAACAGCATCCCACTCAGCTTAGTACGAGACGCAGTGTCTAAAAAGATTTGGAACACCGTTCCGTTCGCTCGAGAGCAACGCATTTAACTACAAGGACCACAGCGTAACGCACTTAATCTCTCTGCGCAATTCCATTTTCAATCCATTTTCTATAGTATATCCTCTTCTCTCCTTTCTCCATCAGATGCATTCAATCTCCTTTCCGTTAATTTTATTCCAATGCATATCACTCCATAGACTTATCCCATGGAACACGGTCTGCTTTACATTTCCTTCCTAGCCAAACCCTTAATCAGCAGCTTCTAAATCCAGGCCAAACCACTCGATGAAATATCTATTATGACACTCCACTACTGTCTCTATCCACCCTTATTGAACTAATATTATCTAGAGAGCAAGTTCTTTTCTGTCAGTCGTAAGGAGGGCGGAACAGCAAACACTTATTAAAACGAGAAAACAGAACTTCGATGCTTTTCATACAACGCTATACGCATTAGTTAACCTAAATACTTCGATAACATACTGATCCTGCAACGATGATCCAACAAAGTAGTTGCTGTTTTAATGTGCTACCTCGGAATATTTCCTTCAGAAAAAAATCCAAGTCAGACTAGGCAGCTTACCGATCAAGATTCAAACCGGCGATGCCTTTATAACACGAACCAGTAGAAAGTACTTATATATGTACTGTTTCACAACTTAAATACTTTTTATTTAAAAAATGTTAAATCGAGACAAATTCACAACCAAAATTTCAAATATTTTTAAACAAAAATTTTGTTTCGAGAATAAAGTTTACCTGTCTTAAAGTGCGCTACTCTTATGCCTGAATGGTTCAGCGAATTTTAACAGTTCTGTAATGCTAATATGTATAGAGCAAACAGAGTCTCTGCGCCTAAACACGAACTCATTTAAGAAAAACAGAACACTACTAAAAATAAAAGTTGAAAAAATTATTTCATCGTTAAGGGCTCAAATAATTGAATTAAGCTTCAATTACCCACAGAAAACATGGTCCAATATAACATTTTAAAGTACAATTACTTAAAAAAGACTAACATCACGGCGTCCGTGACGTTTTCTCATCTTAGCATCAAAACTGAAGTTTGTATAACATGGGGCTGCTTGGACGGCTAGTATATAATTACATATGCATATTCACGAATATTGATTCTAAATTTTTAGATCGCAGTGCCTCGAAACCAGTAAAATTAAACTTGTCTAAACAGCAACAAGCATTAAACGGAAACCTTGCATTATCGTAAAATGCACACCGAGTTACGCGAACATTAAAACCAATATAAAATGATACCTAAAAGGCGGAAACGAAGAGGGGACAATAAGACTTCAAACGGAAATGGGGTACGTCTAACGGTCGTGTGTTTCTGTACAAGTTATGAAACTTCTCATTAAGCAATTTTTCTAGCCTCCTATTACGTTGTTGAGATTTCAGGTTTTCAAGGCGACGAGTATAAAAGATGGCTGTCTACTGAGATACTGACCGACGATTCAGACGAAATCATTGCCTCCATCACCAAGGCAACAGCCATCTTCTGTTACCTAATCCATTTTATGTCCAAATACTCATCTCATTACCACGTTTTCAAACACACTCAATTTTTATTTCACACTGAAGATGATAACGGAGATGACAACAGCAAAATTGTATCTCTTCATTCATGTGAAGTAGTCTTTATTATTTTAACAACACATGACACTACAGTCAACAGTAACATATTTTCGAATACACAGAACAAACTTTCGGGGGGGTGTAACTAGCAACTGCACGACACTAGATATTCTTCGTAATGGTTCTCATCAGTGAAATTTATAATCCTATTATTGCATTGTACAGTTGAATGAATTGTCTATTACATCACAATGCCCTAAACGCTTTCCGGCAGTGTGTCGGTTATCAATTATGAACTTATTTCAGAGCTTCACGGCACCAACAGAACATCACACAGTGTGAGCCTAGTCCAAATAACACTTCAGTTATTAATTTAATTACATTAATAAAAGTAATGGATGGGAAACAAACAATATGGAAGAATGGGCTTACAGTATTTCCGAACACACAATATTTCCCTCACCTAATTATAAATATTACTAATTTATCACCCAAACATGAAATGGTTTGTACAGCAGGTTTATTATTTAATATTTTTACTAAAATGACCAAGAAGCCACATATTTTAACATAACATACATGACACAGACTCCTATACTTAATAGCAATGTTTCTTACGACGCCATGTTGCAAATGTCCTTTATAAAACAATTTACTGTGTCAGGCCACACAGTCGTCTGGCAAAACCTACATTTCTATGAAAATCTAAATGATGGCTCACAATTTATTAATGACACACGCAGAAAGTCTGACAATTATTACCAATACGGCTTCTGGAAAGCAATTTAACGTAGGAAAATGAAGCATAGGGTTGTCATTTAAAAACGCCTTGAAGAACAGATGAATATTTCATTACCCTAACCTAGCATTTCTTTAAAAAAAAGCTGACAGTAACAAATAAAAGTTTCTTACGCTCTTATGTAATATTTAAGTGGGCATTAAAGACATAAGACGATGAATGGACTTATATTAGTCTTGACAGTAACCTGTGGTTGGCTCTTGTGAACAAGGTAATGATCCTTTGGGTGTGATAAAATGCGGTGAATGCCTTGCCTAGCTGAGCTACTATTAGTACTTCAATAAGGGCTCTGCTCGAGACAGTCATCCTCTAGTCGAGCGTTTAGAACAAGACAAAGTTTATACTATTCTCAATTATCATCGGGTACTGAAGAGTGTCTCTAAACCTACTGTTATAAAAATGCACCTTCGAAATCAAACCAATTTTCCTGAGACAGAAGTATACAAGACTACATTTCGTTTGGTTTAATAAAGATTCCTATTATGCATGCATGGCTTAGTGGCGGACAGACAAAGATTAATTTGTTTTTGCTCCGAAACCAAATTTTAAAAATCTTTTTCCACCGCGTTCTAGCAGCCTGGAAGATAAAGACGCAGCAAGTGAACAAACATGGGAACTCAATTCCTCCCCACATCAAACTCTGAAATTTCCCACAATGCAACCACAAATCCGGGGTCGTAAGTCAACATAATTTACATAAAGTTCCCGGCATTCTGTTCCTACTATTATCACCGAACTGAATAGTGAATCTAAATCTGAATCTGAAATATGTTTCACCTAACCACGAGGAATTTACTGTGAAATAAATTTTCATAACCTGTCCTCACTCACTGCTTCAATTCTATAACTGCAGTTAACAAAGCAAACTGCTTGCACCTATCCTAATATCCTAACAGAGACTTGAGTATAAAATGTTACATACAGGGAAGTTTATATTAAAAATTTACATAAACTCACAATTGTCAAAAAAATATATGCTGCAACCACTTTCTGATTTTAGTTATCCACCTTCGAAGGAGTCAGATCATAACTGAATCATTTATTTACACATCCCAAATTGTACAAATCCACAGAAGTGGTGCTTGACATCTGAAACAGAGTTAATTTTTTTTCGACCACAAAATTTACACTTTTTACACAGACGTAAAATTTAGAATTGATGGTTTACACATTCCATCAATACTCCTTGGTTAGTTCGTACAAGAGAGTATTTCAATCCGTTGGCAGCACACATGTATTTAATCAAGAATGGATTTAAAAAGTATGGCACTTGAGCTACGTTTAATCCAGAACACTCACCAAGGCAAGGGCGAGTTAAGACTTGCTTTACTAGACGGATAGGGGAAATATTTCTGTAGCGTGGATAGTCTACGCGGACCGTGACAAAGGGTTAACAGACCAGACATCGCCGTTCCTTGCTTCTACCACCACACCACCCGTTGAACAAAATGGAGTAAGTAGTCTTTTGTCTGAGTAAAACAATGATGAAAAGCAGAACATAGACGAAAGAAGGGGCATTATGATATTGAAAAGAACACGCTTGTATTACGAGACGGTGACAACAAACGGAAAGGGGGATGAATGGAGTACACAAGAGGCGCACAGACGAAAGGACAGATGAGAATAAAGAAACGGGGGAATAAAACGGATATGAAAACGCGTAAACTACTGCAAGAACAACAGAAATGTTCTGTCTGTATATTGCTCATTTTCCTTAAAATGAAACCAGTAAAATACATTCGTAATAATAATTGTCAGAATACACTGATATTCCCCTTCAACTACATCCCATGTGGGTCACATTAGAGAAGCAAAAAGAAAGAATGGAATCATTAAAATAATGGAATATCGTGAAAATAAACTCTAAATAGGACAAACAGGAAGTATATCTTGACCACTTCCTGAATGCCAATCCAAGTACTCAAGAGACGTGGTTTTTCGGTATTAGCACCAAATAACCTCTTTAAATTTTATGACTGGTTTAAACCGGAAAAGCCAGAATAGTAGACCACAATAATATGAT
This sequence comes from Zootermopsis nevadensis, assembly GCF_000696155.1. The sequence continues at coordinate 161,120 of NW_019061031.1, forward strand.
GTGCAAAATAAGAGGGCGGTTTATCATAAAATCATTTATTGTCACTGCGGCTAACCGATACGAATTTTGTTTTGACAAACATTAGACAACTCACGAATGGCAGAGAAATAACAGTTTTTACACCGAAAACTTCGATGAAAAAATTATTTCCCAATATATAGTCGAACTGAAGAAATAGATTAATGTGATCAAGTTTTGTGAAGAGGAGGAAAATTAAAACAGCGGTGAGATTACTCTGCAGCTAGAAATTACAAAGGGCGCGTAACCTGGTTCGAAACAACTAAATGTAGCGAACGCGAAAACACGGAAGTATTATTATCATACATATAGGAAAATACCTCTTTATCACAACTTACAGGTTATGCAACTCTGTAAAAAAATATTTATCCTTCAAGGTAGCATTGTAAAATGACCCTTTCCCCGAGCACGTCGTGATGGCGTATAGAGGTAACGGTGGGATAGCTGTAAGCATACCAGACATCGGGATTAGACAGACGCTAAAACTACAGCGACCGGTTGACTCCTCGTGGAAGAGGGTGGGTGTACTCAGGTGTCGACTTCATAGGGGGAGAGGTCCCATGCCCTCTTTTATGCGTAAAATGAACGCATCTGTGTCCGCCCGAATGCTTCATTTCTTAACGTATTAGACCAATAGGTCTATCCATTAAATAGGTACTGGAGTTCTTCTATTGCTAGGAACCTTCAAGTTTTCTTATTATCGATCTACTTTGCCGGTGAACCAAACCGGATTTTATCGATTTTCCCAGAAACGGCTAACGGCATTAAAATACGAGTATGATATAAAGTACGTCAATACATGCTGTATCTGAAGACTTCACGGCGACTGAATGCAATGAAGTTATCTCGGGCGATCATCAACACGACGGAGGCAGACAAAGACTCCGAAACATTGTGCCATTCAAAAAAAAAAAAACTGATAGTCCGAGAATATTTCATTGCAGACCTACAGATCTCACAAAGAGACAATTTTTATATGAAACTTTCTTCGATTCTATGAATATTTAATAGTTAAGATGAATTATTATGGTACATGGGTCACTATTTCACTAACGTCCCCCCCCCACATAGAAACGTTCAATATACTACTTACACAACAAGTACCCTCTTTACAATTGACAAGAATGCTTTTCAATACGAGATTGCTTGTGACGGCTTCAAAAAGCATTATTCTTCTACTGGGTACTACTAATGCTCTTCAATCTCGGTTTATCCCACTTTGTTTTTCAACCATTTCAATTACTCAAGACCTTGCTATGTCTAGTTTCTGCCTGAGTAACACTTATAAGGTCAGTTATCACGAAAATTAGAAATAAGTTTGAACTCCTGACTTGAACCCGTGACTTCAAACCCGAGTTTGCGACGTCAAAAGGGTTTGAAGGTCAACTATTATCCCTGTGAATATACACACAGCAAGTATTAGCAATCTTAACTACGATATTCGAGGATAGGTCTTCTGCTATTGAAAATCCCCTGTATTCATTGCATTTATGTACGTGTAGTGAGTGGTTAGAATTCCTGCTTCATATACGGAAGGAACTCACTTCGAGTCATTTCCGGAGCAATGGTTACCTTGAATAGTTCTTTCGCAAGGTTCTTCAATTCTTACAGGCGAATGACTTCGGTCCTTTCCACTTCACCATCGTTTCTCGACGATACGAAACTGCAGCTGATGGAAAGGCGCATACAAACCAGTCGACTGGTTTGGGAGGTTTTGTCGGTCCATGCATAATTCTAGAAAACGATGTGACGAAAAAATTCTAACGCCTCTGACGAGATACGAACACACATCACCACGTTAACAGCCAGTGAGTTCACTGTATAGCTTCAATTAAATCCATCATACGGAAATAAAACGAAGTTGTAAAAGAGAACCCTGTGTTCAAAGACGTCTCGGACGTTCACCTAGTAGTTGCAACACCTATGCTGAAAGACGCTGAAATCGAGATGTAAGAAGGTTCCAGGTTCCTGAAGTAGGAGCAGTAGAACTAGTGATTACGGAACACTTCCTACCAGACTTCATCACTGGTCTCTGCAAACACTAATTGCATAAATAGTGTAAATCGTAGGTCAGGGACATATCAAAAAATTACAAAATGAGCAGGCATTAAAAACACATGATCATGGGGTTACAGTAATACAGTTTCTAGCATAATTTATGCAAAACGTGTAATTAAATTTTTATTCAATCTGCGATTATTGTTGTCAGAAGTATTACATTTGTATGCCGCTCATGTGCCAAAACGTAAAAAGCTATATGTAATTAGAATCTCGTTACATGAATGTTTCTGCAACAGAGGTAATCATAAACCAGCAATTTCATTAAGGATACGGTTTCATGAAACTAAAACACGTACTGAATACTAGCACCAGCTTCCAAATTCCCTGAGTCATCATATGTAAAACATTTATTATACATTCTAAAGAGTAAACAAAATATTTCTAGCTGTATTTATTGGGACATTAAATGGTCTTCAGGGGCCTACTTAGATATTCTGTGAGTGCAACAATTTACGTCAGCTAACTAAAAAAGATATTTGAACGCACATGCAAATGGGATTCACACGGGTGGATTTCTCACTACTATAGAGTGAGGAGAGAGAGAACTTACAATGGATTCACTTCTCCTACGTCGCTTAAGTATGGCGTTATTCAAAGTGCTCCAGTCAATAACTTCAGAAACATGTGTTATCGTATGAAGCTTTGTCAAATCGCTTCGTTTGCTCAAGAATACACAATCCGGATGGGTTATAATTGAGCAGGAGACATCAGATCCTAGCCTGTGATCATGATAATAATTCACTGGGCTAACATAAATATCACAATAAAAACACAAGTATTGAAGTAAATTCAGAGAAAGGAAAGAAGCCAGAATGCAATGTGACAATGTTCTAACGCTTAAACATGGCGGTGGCAAATAAAAATTACATTCATAAACAAATTAAGATAAAATAAAATTCACAGAATAGTTGCTGACATAATGAGGATATATATTTGTAATCTACACCAAATATTAAAATGGCTGTTTCTGAGACGTTGCACTGTGTAGCCCGGTAGACTATCTCAGTCATTGGCACTCAACGACTGAAGATGGGGGCAGTAAGATTTTCCAAACGTCGGTCAGTTTATTTATACGTTTAATGTAATAAACACATACTTTTACGAAACACTCTGCAATCCAAATAAGACAAAGATAACATTTAGCTAATGCAAATTAAGATATATTAGTTTTAAACAGTTTTACTTACGATTTAACTCGTGGCTGTTTTTTGAAACTTTACAGAATAAATAACAGGATTCGTCATTACGTCTACGACCATGTGCCTGACTATTGAGGACACACCAGGCTAAAAACATTGGTGGGCCTATAGAATATCAAAATATGACCACAATGATCTCCTTGTCCACCTCTCCCGACAGTACTGACGCACTCAGCAGTGTAACAAAAGAATAACGTTTGGCCAATAATATGTTTCAACTCCCCAAAACCCTAAGTCCATTTCGCCCACTTTAAAGCTGTAATATTTTCGCTGAATAAATTAATTTTTCACCCGTGCACATCTGAGTCTTGAAGTGTAGGATTCTGTCATCCGTATGTCAAAAAAAAAAAAGCTCGAGTTTCTAACGAAGGCAGTACAAAGTGAAATGGTGATGATAAGACTTCAGCTGGAGATATACAAGTAGTTAACAAGCATAGAATTTGTAAGGTTCTATACATAGCTCAGAGAGAAACACACTGCATGATTTTCAACTTTCTGAACCATCTGATACGAATAAAAGAGAATATTATAGTAGAATTTATTCGCTGAGTGAAGTAAGTCCATACCGCTAAGAAAGTAAACTATTAAGTATAATAAAACTTTATTACGTGAAGCAGCAAAGGAAAGGATACGTTTCGTGTACCGTGTATTTGTATTATAAATATTTCAAACTAGTTAAGAGCGATTCATATGAATTCATCTCCTCTCTGAAGAACAGTGCAATAAGTACGTGTAATTTGGTGCCAGTAAGTATAAAGTTCTTAACACAAATTGAGTAATCACACAAAATGAATTACGCATTAAAAGTTACAAAGATCATAACCAGATATCCATTACGGTAATGTTTATATACGCTGAACTGGAAATAATTTTAAACTCGAAACGTTCAAACGAATCAACATTTTTTGTCATACTTCATTCTTATTCTTCCCTTCACCATAGCCCAAATCCACAAGACACACATTCTGATGATATCTTCCCTTCTACAGCTCGGTCTCGCAAGTTTTCACCTCGGATTAAGATTCGCTGTATTTCTTTGATACACCTTCTCTAGGTTCCCATAAATAACTCTGGTATTTTAACAGCTAGATCATTCTCGACATACAGCACGAAACTGGAGATACTTTTGGCGATATTCCTACAGTCTTGATGTTGTTGTCCGATAGTATCCAGCTTACGGAGCTGTATGTTACTCCAACGAAAAACAAACAGCATTCTAAAGGAATTCCTATGGGTGGCATTGCATGCAATTCTTTGTAAGATTTGAGGTTTTCACAGCGGTGAGTATGAAGATTTCTGTCTTCTGGGTTGTTGCGCTGTGTAGACTGGTCGATGTCAGCCAACGTTTCAGAGGCCCTGATGACGGAGGCAGTATGACCTCTGAAACGTTGGTAAACATCGACCAGACTACACAGCGCAACAACCCAGAAGACAGAAATCTCATACAATTCTTGTTTTAGATTATCTCCTTCAACCATATATGACTTACGTATGCATACGAAACTATGAACTTAAAATACAACAGTCACCGTTTGTAAGCCAAGCTCATTTAAACGTTTATTTCGCTTATTAGAATCTGAATAATATGGACTAGAAACCGAAAATGAACATCGTTGTAATAAGCTGTGTATTATCGTATTTATATCAGCAGCGTGACAAAGCGTCATACTCGTACGCCTTCAGCGCATTCAGATACGAGCATTATATTATACGAGGTAATCCTGTTGTGTTTCTCCGGCTTGTTTCCCTTCAGCTAGCAAATGACAAGGTAATCTGTATCATTAGGAATATCGAAGTGAAAGTGGACACTGTTCCATCAGACTGATCTACAGCGTACTTCCTCAAAATACACCCATGGTTCTAATATGCACTGAGTTTCTAATTAGGGTTCAGTTAGCTGTGTTACTCTAGCACAGAACGGAGGGGCCACGAGAACAGCGATGTCAGGGCAATCCTCTACGAGGAACCACCCTTAAAACAATGCGGAGCTTCACCATAATCACTAAGAAACACCAGCTATAAATTATTTCAACCCGTCTTCTTCATTCTCTTTTAGAGAATGAGTTACTAAGACAGACTCTAATTACGAAACAGCTTCACTATAGCCCCTAAACCGCCTCCACCACCAACATTCTTAGGTAATCAAGGATGACAAATTTCCTTACACCATTTACAGCTTCCAGTCGCTTTGTGCTTTCACAAACAATAAAAAACTGCAATAAAAATTTTGGCTTCCATCCAACATTTTTTTTATTATTATTCTGAATGATCATGGGAGATAGCTTTGGAGCGTCGGTTTTAGAAGAGAGGAAGGGTGTAAATGACGTCATGCTTAACAATCCCTTGGCAGTCTTCAGCAGCATCACCAGTGGTGTAGTAATTTAGAAGAACAGATGAGAGATTAAAGTCATGTGACCTTATGATGATGACGGTGAAGAAATTACTGGTGCCTGAGCAGTGAGGGAATTAGAACATACTAAATAGGTTTAGGGGACTTCAGCTCGGTCCATCTCACTTGCTGCGTATACAGACAGAACTATAATGAGAGCAGGAACGCACATCGAGTCACCCACGTACATTACAGGCATCCTGTGCTCAACTACAAGAAAGAGAGGAAGATATAAAACACTAAAACTGCAGGATCAATCCTAACTGAAAAAGAATCCTGCGACTTTCTTAATGAACTCAGAGGTTCTTGTCATAATTTAGGATTCGGTCGAATATTACTGGTACTATTAAGACAATTTCTAACATTTCTGTCCTGGATTCAAATCTAGGCTAAGGACGTCTATCATGCCTCAAGTTTTCGTGTCCTCCTCAGTCCTACAGGCAAATGCTGGAAGAGTATTCGTAAATCAGTCACAAACGCTTCCTTCTACATCCTTTCCAATTCGTCATTCATAATAATCCTACCACTCTAATCTTTGTAGCCGAGAAAACGTTTTACAAACAGCCCAACAAAAATTAATAAATATTCGTATAACAATTTCAATAAAGTTACGGTAGCTAAGTGTTAATAAATTTCAGTACGTACAGAATTTAATCTAGAGGTTCTGAGTTCGTGTCTCTGCGATTGTCTTCATGTTTGTTTTCCTACGCGAACTGTCACTGATCTTGACGGAAACGTCAATCAAACCACAGACTCACATGTATCTCTGCTATCTCATTCTGAATTAATCGAAACTAATCAATCCTCGTAGCTTATTACTAGCAGAGCGCGAAACATGAGATTTGATGTTAATTATAGGGTGACATCATTAATTATGTTAATAATGCAAATAAAATAAGCCAGAAAAATGTAATTTTTTTACAGAAATGTCTATCCTCTGTATTATTCCATTATGCTCAACATTACTAACGAATAACCTTACACATCTATCACCCCTATTGCTGTAATAAACCCTCATCTCCACTTCCAACCCTTCATACTTGGGGATGTTGCCTATTGATGCATCTCCTCTACTTACATGAAAATACCAGGCAGAATCAGACTTTGCTGCTTGTTCTTCACATATTCCTAAGCCTTACCATTACTTCAATAACATCCAAAAACCTAATACCCTACTGAACCAACCCCTATATGTGTATTGTACAAAGTTGATGAGGGAGTCAGCATGGGGGGATGATGAATTAGAGACTACGTCACCCCCACAAGAACGCACCAATACACTCGCACGCGTGCTTTAATACTTACCCTCTACTCCAGTGAATTCCCCTCTTATCCCAATCCAACACTATTATCAAGGTACCATACACAGCAAACGTGTCTTATGACCAAAGTAGGTGTAAAGAACCTTTACATGTCCTGCACAGAGGCCTGCTGTCCGTTACTAAATAAAAGTATCGTGTGCTCAGCTCGGATATGAAGAGTTACTCCCATAAGTTAGAATTGTCTGGCCTGCATGACTAATAAACTAATTAGTTTTTTCTGAAATAAATGAGAATCCAGCCTATCCTACTGTGCAAAGTAAATTACTCAAAAGTGCTACAATTCCTGTGAAACACGGGCTGCAGACAGACTGACAGTAATAAAAAAATCATTTTTAATTTCTACAGTTTTACAATTTTTTTTTCGACCTAAAATTATTGTTTCAGCCGATCTGAAAAGTTCAGAGTAAAGTAGGCATGGCATACGAATGTTAGGGGGAGAAAATACGAATATAGCAAAGGACGGTGAAAAAGTGAGGGGAGCAAGAAATGGATAGAGTAACAGATATGTAAAATAACTGCATATAAAGGAGAATGGATGCACTAAAGTAAATGACAAATGAACTGCATAACGACGATGTATCAGCTGCATACAGTATATCGCGTCAAATGAGATGAACCAGTGAGGTCAATGCATATTTTCAGGTACTATTCCAACATTCTACTGCAGATCCTCAGGAAAACCATTAAAATCTTTGGTCGTATGATACCTGGTAAGCCCGTCAGGATTCGAACTACGTTACAGAAAGATTCTTTCTTTGCATGCAAGACAAATTTACAGTAAAACATGGGTTTCATACAAGTTAACGTCCATCTATTTCAAGGACCTACCTAGAAAAAATTTCGGGAAAAAAAATATTTCGCCCGCCTTGGTTTAAAAACCCTCTTTTCGGCTTAAGAACTGTACAGTGGGTTGTCTACCTTATCTGGTAGTGAACACCGCTCGGCAATTCGTGGCATCACACAGCAGCAGGTTTGAGATCAGACACTTCGAAAATTAACGCAATTCAAAGCTTCAGCATTGTGGTACGAAAAAGGACAAGACTCCTTCAGCCAAATAATTAAGAGCAGGCCTGCAGTCGGAATGACTACTCGGCACCAAGTAAAGTTTTAATTTTGCAATATTAAATATGTATAAAATACGTGACTTTATCTAATTCTTAAAAAAAATGAGTTCCAATTTCGTGAAGTATCCAAATCTCTTCTTAATTACATAAACACTTAGATTTATATGACAGAACAGAAAAACTTGGAAGAATAAATGTGAAACGTGTTCAACACTTCACATACTTGTCTCTTGTAAAAACACGACGAGATACGTGCACATCTGTCTTCTACGTGATTACTAACAGAGAACGAAACTTGTACCTTTCAGGCACTGTACCAAAATAGCCGAGAACACATCAACTCTGTCGCTTAGAATTACACTCCTTTCTCTCATCTCTGCTTACCTGATCATATTTCACGCATCCGATTTCATCCTACAGTCGGTGTCTCTTAATTCATTCCGCCTTCAGAAAGCTTTCGAGATATAATGGCGCAAAGAATCAGAAGACACTATGAAACCCGACACTTATTGGATCTAGCAATAATGGAAACACGTGAGATTTGAGGCTTTCACGGCGGTGGTGGAAATGCGTATCGAGGCCTCCCTCGTTGCTGTGGTAGTATTTCACTTCTATTCCGACGATGCAAGTAATATATGCCACGAAACGTTGGTAACCAACTATAATACTACATGACGTCACACCCAAAAAGGCCACGATACACATGGAAACACTACGTTCTTCAAGTCTTGCATGCTTAACTTCATTTGTTTTAAATACTAATATAATGTTGCAAAAGTCACCCACAATACATTTACCACTGTCAACAGGATCGTAAATTACTTTTCTTGTATACACTAGGGACTTTGTTATTACATGAGTGCCATTGTTTTCACTGTATACAGAGACGAGATACAGGAGTAACAAACATTTCTCAGTTGGATATAAGTGCGTGTAGACACAAAGTACAATATGTACTTATGTTTCGAGTGATGAGGGGTTTCGGATAAAAAATGTCCCATTCAAATTTCTTGCACAGTAATCGTATCAATAGGAATTCAAAAAAAGTTCGACCATCTTTCAGTGTAAACACTCAATACCAAATTTCATTAAAATCCGTTGGGTAGTTTCGGAAATAAATCGTATGGATTGGGAACACATACATTCACATCGTGACTTTAATATCTGTACGATGTGCAAAGAATGCATATCACGTGAGAAACCAGTTCGTTTCTTTATACACACGAACGCATTCATTCCGGAACTACATCGATAACGATGCTCATTAATGGACATATACACGTACGAAAATAAAATACAATCTATTTCAACCATTCCAGGTTCTCTTTCACGTTCGAGGTAACTATGTCTGTCTACATTTCTCTGATATGTTTCTTCTGTAGAGACCTTGCAACGGATCGATCTTTTGCCAAACGTTCTGCCAAACGAATAAATAATTGATCCCGAACGGATTCTGAATCGCAACAGGACAAAAGGGTTCATTCAACCGTGACAGCTGAATATCAAATCCATTAAAGATTTGTTTGTGAAAATACAAAAACAGAAATCTGCAGAATAAATATTTGTTCCGACCAGAAATACGTGTACTTATTATTAACGTGACTGTTAAACTATGAACTTCACATAGTTAAAGCATTATATTGAGATATTTCGCACGCATCTTTGCTCTAATTATTCTAAATAAAAATGAAGAGAAACTGCCACGAAGCGATATAAGAGTAATGATATATGTAGACATATACAGACACACATCGTAAACAAATACGTGATATGACTGCTGTACTGTATACATTTACATTTACGTAACTCATATTAGCAATGTCTATAATTTAGTGAATGTAAGTCCGCATAAAAATCTGTCTGATATACCTGGAGAGACGACTGTACCCATCCACACGAGGCTTGTCGTTACCAATGAATGACATAGGAAGAGAGTAGGTAATAGGCCGTCCTACGCCCTTGAATATAATCTGGGTTGAGTTCAGAGAATTAAATTGCCAAAAGTTTGATTTACAGCTCGGTTCTGTATTTTCCCCATCTTGCGGGAGACGAACGGTCTAAGAGAAACCTGCAGACTATTCTGTTAACACCCGCGCAGCGCTGAGGTTCATGAGTCTGATAAGGGGTCTGAAAGATATATAACGCAAAAATATCCAACTATTGTAGTAAAATCTGTATTGTAACAAACCGGAAAGAATTATAAAACTGACATCCTCGCTATTATTACAAATCAAAATTACGTACAAAAATTTGTCAATATAATTTCAACAAAGGCTCGCGTAAAAGTCATCTCAAACGTCATCACTGAAGAACATGAAAATTTCCACAGATAAAACAAAAATTCTAGCTCTGGAGGAAAAATAGGAAACAAGAAAAATGGTGTGGCAGACCTAACCTAACATTGTTACAGGACAGTTTAAAGACTCTAACTACCTTAGTCGCTTAATACACAGTGACAAACTTAGTCTTAAATAATGTGCACTATCACCTATTCACGAGAAAAACTGTTACAGACGACTAACCGATGGAACAAATGATAAATTTAAACTGTTTAGACTGCGATGTAAGTTATGAACCATATTACGGTACGTATAAAAAAACTCGGAAATATTTCAACATTTACGCGGGTCTATAAAAAGACATTTAAACACAGAGCAAAATATTCGTAATTTACTCTGAATTTAAATTATGAAGTTGTATAAAACCATGGCAGTAATGACGCTGTTGTATGGCAGAGAAGCATGGGCAGTGAAAAGGGCATGGAAAGAATTCTAGCGGCAGAAATGAAGTTCTTAACGATAATGAGTAAGATCAGGAATGAAGAGATGAGAAAGTAATTAGACGGATTTTCGGTAGAAAAGTGTAAAATGCGATGACCAGCACATCTTCAGAGAATGAGCCCTGGAAGAATACCAAAATAATCACACAGTTATGACCCGAAATGAAGAAGAAATTTTGGGGCGATCACTTAAGCAATGGGAGGCTAAAGTCGGAAATAGGAGAACAGAATTCCTCACACTGTGCACTGCCGAATACGGGCGGGAACTATGAAAATTTACTTTGTTTTAGTCCCCCAATAGCAGACGACGAACGTCGGGCAAATTATTGCATTTACCGGGAATTAGAATTTAAGTTATTTTTATTTTTAATTTTTCACATCATGACTACATCTAAGATGAACGATAATGATAAATTTAAGCAATAAAGACGCCTATTATCTATTACCCACTTCGGCCGCACAGGGCGTGAACCACATTGGCAGTACATCGAGACAGTCGACTTCGCGCTTCGAGGGCTGTTGCAGTACTTTCGGCGTCTAGTAAAGAAATTGACACACACAAGCGCGCTTAATACCCTACTTAATGGGCAGACTCCACACTTCCATGGCAGTTCTACCTGAATGGAGTAATTCCGCCCTTTAGTTGAGGATACTGTTTGGAGTCTCCAAATTACTGTATTTATTTTAGAAACAGCAAGCACATGCAGGTTTAGGAGTCACTTTTAAGTACAATTGACTACCAAACCGTAGAGTCCCTGGGCTTATCTTGTAACGCACATCTCGTTGAGTTTCGGTGAGTCTCATTAAAGGATTACAGCCTCCTAATCTAGTCCTAATTACTGTTATTTCTAGCCACTAGAATACAGAAAACAGGATTCAGCTCTATGCTGTTAACACACCATTATTTCAAATGTATAGTCCTCATTACGATAGAATTGCCGACAATATGGCTTAGAGAAATACAAATTCATTATGTATCATACGACAGATGATTACTCCCGTACCAACTATAAACAGAGTGGACAGAATGAATAATTATTTAATCTTATAACTGGGTTCCAATTAATTTGGTCATTAAGGATTCTATTAAATTAGGGTTACAGAACACGTCACAACAATATCAACAACTCGTCACACCAAAGTTACAAACGTAACATCGAAAACAGAACTTCAATCGGAAGCAGTAATTTATTAACCATCTTATTCGATGCAGTAATTACACGCAAAAGAAGACTATTACAATGCGAGAAATAATAATTTACATCTCCCCATTCCCATATCAACAAACTACGAAAATATTACCTTTAGATTCCTTCATAGAAATTGCACATCGTTCCTACATTAGCAGCATCCTCACAAATATTACAAAAGTAGCAGATGAAATAGTGCAATTTAATGTCCAATGAAGTCCTTTATTGGAGAAGGTGAAGACGCGTAGCATGTAAGGAATAAGTAGAACGTTTGCATACCATTTCGGCTAAAATGCCTCAAGGGATGTGTCAGAAACCCTAGGCCCAGCCACAAAGTCGTTGAAATCCATCACGCCGTTACAGAGTGTAACAAAAAGGGGGACGAAGATTCCTGTCTTCTGGGTTGTTGCGCTGTGTAATCTGGTAGATGTTTACCAATGTTTCAGAGGTCATACTGCCTCCGTCATCAGGGCGATGATGGTATATTCATCGCTCTGATGACGGAGGCAGTATGACCTCTAAAACGTCGGTAAACATCTACCAGACTACATAGCGCAACAACCCAGAAGACAGAAATCTTCAATAAACATCATATTTCTGTTTCACACAAATATAAAAATATCTATTTGCAGTGTGTGGCTATCAAAAATTTGTTACGTCTCAAAATTAAATTTCCCTCGCTCCTTTCAACAAACGAATGGAGACAGAGTGTGAGGAGACCGGGACGAACTTTTAACTCTTCAAGAAATATGATAAAAAGTGTTACATGTAAGGGAAACTTGTGTATAAATATGAGCTACGCGGCGCGTGACGTCGTGGCATCTCATGCAGATACTGGCTTCGCACGCAGGGTTGGCCAACATACAGTTTCTAACATTATCTGTTTATTACTGTGTCAAAAGTTTGGTAGCTTGCGGATTTCCTAGGTAAATGTGAGGTAAGCTGCTTCAGTCCCCAAGGCGAGACGCGCATGCCCCAGAATGAGTGTGAAAGTGGTTACAGAATAAAATCTCTTTCCCGTCCGGGTATAACACCACGGTTGTCAAATCGATAATCTGCTGATTTACGGAGTGAGCTTACACAGATAACAGAATTTATGCGAAATTCTGAAGCTTTTACTTTTAGTAAATTTAAAATCACTGTAGTCTAGAGTATTTTATAATTAATCTCGCTATTCTATGTTATATTCTAAATTTAATTATTCCTTTGTGACATAAATCGATTAGCGTTTCGAGAGTAAAATCAACCAAATCAATCAAAGTAACCAAACGAGACGTCGGCTAAAGGGTTTGATAATTTATTTTTTATAACTAAGCTCTCGTTTTTATCAGTAAACTTTTTGAAGATTCTTTCTGAAATATAAGAAAACATATTCTACATCCTTTCGCATTTAAAAGCTAGAAAACATTTTCTTGAAATCGACGTTTTCTCCAGTATCTTGTACATTTATGTTGCCTCATACTAGTTCTAGTACATCCAATTGAATTATGGGTGTAAAGCCTAAAACTGTTAACAGGTTTACAGGTGATCGACACGAAGCTACTGTCCTATAGTGGCCGTGTGGTTAGATGAATGCAGAGACCCATTGTCTTGGAGGTTCAGTAGGGCCTACAAGAAAAACAGCTGTTCCAGGACTAGAACTACTGCAATCAGTCGACCACAAACAAATGCGCTTAATATTGGTCATATGTTGCATACGGAATACGTATCAAAATTTTGTAAAACCCTGTTCACGAATTATGTTCAAACCGGAGCAAGCAACGTGTGTAAAAAAAAGCAAACATACGTTCTGATAGTTAATCACGTGAAATTATTCCCTGGTTCTCTCACCAGCTCCACTTACGCAGCAAAAACAGAACAAGAGGAAAGGAAAGAACTCAGTTGTTATAAATAATTGGAACCAACTCGGGTTACGATATACTGGTACAACAATCTCATGCGTCTTTTATGTCTGAGAATTTCCTATAGTTTCGCTTCACAGCCAAATGAAAAAGATATGTTGTGTTTTCTTCCGTCTCCAACTTCCTCTGTAAAAATTATGTTCGTCCTCAGGAAATGTTTACCCTTATAAATGCAGAGAATGTTCGATTCGAACTTTCACAACTGTATAACCACCAGTTTAAAAGAAAAAAAAAAGCTTAAAACTGTGTTTTGGAACAGACGCAAAATGGACTATGTCTCTGTAATACAGAACGTATCAAGCGATCCATATATGACAATTTTAAAATATTGCAGGAGCCGAACACGATGAATGTCTCATGAACACGGGCTACCTGCTCTGTTGAATTCTGCTACCACTTCACTGACTTGTGTGATCTTAGAAATTTGAACTACGTGGACCAATTATGATTGACATTCATTCTGAACGCCTAGTCCAAGTTTAATATTAGATAAGCACATTATTTATTAACAGATACAAAAGTGTTCCTTGCAGACATGAATTCCATTTCTGAATCCGAATTATGTCGTGAAAATGGCAGCTGTAGTGAAATATCGCCCCCCAGGGGATTTCCTGAAATTAAATCTTGTTTTCTGACCCGAGGGTGTAGACTTGCCTGCTGTGTAATCACATTATCTTTTCTCAAAATGTAAAAGTTTGATTGAGGAAGAGATTTCGTAAAAATATCTCATATGCAAACAAAATACTCTAGCCTGTGGAACATCAGGGTTCATATTTTGAAGGGTTTATTCACAAATGCATGTTTACATTTTGTCACAAATGAGATATTCAAATATTCTGCGCAACATACTCTGAAGTGTCTACCAAGATTTAGATTGATTGGTATTAAAATGTTCTGGAAAGAGTATCTTGTGTCGTATATATCTTTGGATAGATGAGTGACGTCTTTGGATGGATTGAGATTAAATTGACATGTAAAACATATCGCGTAGTTCTCTGGCCTACATAACACTGTAACGAATGATAAATTGATGTTTACATATGGTAGCCACTCTGTTACGTCAGAGACCTTCAACATTTCCAACCCCCTCCCCTTACTACACACGAAATAAAAATGAAAAGAGAAAGTTGAAAGGAAAGAAAATGGAAAAGGAGAGATGGAACTCGGCATAACATGTTCCCTGTCCTCGTTCACGTGTCATTTTACAGTTGCCAACCTTGCAACAGTAAAATGTGAGTGAGCTGCTACTGCTATCTACTGTGAGGGTAATGTGGGGTGGATATGGAAGAAGGATGTTATATGATCCATCACTTCACGGAAAAGAAATCCATTATAACAGAGAATGTTTGTATAATACAAATATTTGTGTGGCATGTTCTGTAGTTTGTTTGTTTGTGTTTGTACATTCGTATGAAACGAGGAATTTAGTGTGCAAAATAAAGTGCATTTGACAAAAACAAATGCATTGTGAACTTTAATCTTGAAATATCACAGTCTCCGCCGTTTGAAACATGAAGTTCATCTAAATAATGTTTAACAAGGCTTGCAACACGGTTTTCTAACCAAAACCAGTTGTGTTGCAGCTTTAAAATCGACATTTCTTACACAGAATGAGCCTGATAATTTAAGGAGTTCAACTTAATGCCTGCACTGTAGGTTTGTAGGTGAATCCACTGCTGAGTCTCCTAACGCTCTAGCTCTTCTGACCTATCGCCACGTCAGGGTCGATGACAGAATAGGGTATTTGAAGGGGGAGGTCAAAGTATTTCGAGAAAAACCTGTCACAGTCTTTCTTGTTATAATTAACCAAGTTAAAGGATTCATTCACATATGTTCATTACTGATTGTTGTCACTGATAAATAATATTTTAAGTACATTTTGTAACCTGGGCGCCCCAATATTTTTATTAATATATTATATATAAATATTAACTGATGCTATATATATAATTTTGTACTGTACAATAAATTCTACCAAATTATATAGCAGAATTTTGATTAGCCTACAACGTTTTGATTTTTACTAATATTTTTGTTTCTTTCATGTAGGAGAAACAAATACTGAATCTAGATCTGAAACGTTGGCCAGAAGTTCCATTACGCTGCTCTGGGATTGAATCCAAGCCTTGAGTTCAGAAGAAGACGTTTCACCCCCTAAGTTATGGCTGCTGATTGAATATTTAATAAAATACGTTTTAGAATTCAGGCAAGAAGTACGAGCCCAAACTCGTCGTTCCAGCCGGTTCACATGTCTGTTCACAAAACTTTGGGCTAATAAAAACACTGCAGGAGAAAGATAGCAGTAGTTTGGGGCCTGCTACTGACTTTCTGCACTCCATAGAGCTGGAAAACTTGTGGTGTAGGGCCTAAGAAAAAGCAGCTCCTCCCCCAACCACAAGAACTGAGACGACGGGGCTTAAAAAAGGAGAAGCTTGTAGTTCACGATTTATTGAGAAAATTGGGAAGACAATGCCAGCTGACTTGGTTGACTCCAGTATATATAATATATATTTTTAAGAGGACAAAGAAACATGGCGATTTTGGGGGAACAGGTTCTAGATACTACTGCGTATGTTAAAATGGTTTGTATAATAAATAAATGATGATTAAAAATCAAAATCGACACACTAATTTATAGGTATGAATCCCGTTTTACTTCTCGCTAAACAACATTTGATTCATTAGCCTGTCGAACACAGACTAATGGTCCAAATGTTAATCATGAAATAACCTATTATGTACCGTTTCTTCATTTTAAATATGCGTCAAAATAGTAGATGTAATCAAATATTTGTTTACAGTCGAGTAAGCTTTTAATAAAACAAAGTGCTCTTATTGTTTTAATGTTTCGCACCTTCCTCGTTGCTAAAATGAGAAACCAAACACAAGCCTGTAACAATAAAAGCGACGACGTTAATACGGAATGCTGAAGTATAATTTTCATATATTTGAGAAATGTGAAGACCTCAAATCCTACAGAGTAGCTTCAATTAAATTTTGCATTTCTCCCATTTCTACTAGACTTTTGTTTTATTTCATATTATCGGTCCCGCTAAAGTTTTCCAAGGGCAGGCTTCCATTTAATGTAAGTTCCGTTTTCAACAGGTCACATTATATAAAACTTCACCTCGAGCGACACACCTGAAATCATATAAATGACTGTATCCTTTATATGCAGGCGGCCTCAACCTCGAGTGAACACACGCACGCACGCACAACGTGATTCAGAAAGGCAATATTAGGACAGCGCCACACGAACAATAAGAGAAGCCCCGCCACAGGTATCCGACACAGACTGTTTTGCGCACTGCAGAGAAAATGGAATCCTCTGGTGTGTACGCCTGTTACGTAATGGGATCGGAAAGCCTTCTGTCGTACTGTGGCATTGTATCCATCCCATTACTACAATAGACCATGCATAATAGTTTACACAAGAGGAAACGTACTGGCAGGTACCAAATAGTATGGCAATATCAATTTTGATTCTACTCCTAACGTCTTACCCACTCACGTTAAAATATTCTTCTGTTGTTTGGTAAGGTTCTTGAAGTGCGGTTCGAAAGTCACAGATTGCCTGCGTGCTATGAAGTTCGGACATGGCCTTCAGCTTCGCATACATAGCTGCAGCGTCCGACTAATTAAAGCAAAACTTCTGCACCCACAAGTTTCTATGTTCCCTTCCAGCGACACACATCTACTAAAATATTACTTTGCATTACACATTTCCTCGCAGTACGTATATTTCAAAATGGCACTGTACCAATATCAGACCCAGTAGTCAAGCTATGCGATGTAAGGACTGTTCTTGAAAAGTATCTGTTGGAATCTAGGTTTATTTCACTTCTAAAGAAACAAACGGAAACTTTATGGCTTATAAAGCTTAATCTAGGCTTCGCATCAAATACAATGAGGATGTTGTTTGTTTCCCCCCTTGTCCTTGAATGACAAAAATTGAATAGCACTTTAAAATAAGCTGTGATTCATCTTGTAAAGTTCACATTCCATCGTTGTCCTCGAATCTCATGTGGCACACAGTAACTCTTTGCGGTTGATATAACGCCAACAGATAATATGCCAAAGACTTAATCCTTCCAGGCATTTTCAAGGGTAGTACCTGAAATATGGCATGACATATTTATTCGTTGATTCGTTTCAATTAATTATTCATTACGTCTTCCTTTCGGTCACTGAGACATCACAATAGTTCCATATGTAAGACACAGTTGAACTCTTCGTAGCTCGAACCAAAACTAAATGTTATTTAACAATTCAGTTCCTGCTTCAAAGAAAACGACGTATCTCCATTACAAGAATCAAATGATCAACGCTGTTAAGGAAACAATTGCTATTGACACATAATACACTTTATGGGCAAAATTCAGTTACTGGATATTTAAATCAGGTGGTACATACAACGACCGCAGTGCAAATATCCTGATCCGAGTATAGGGATCTGACGAACTTTCCCTTGCATCCACTTTTATTCAAGGTATTGAAAAACACCTCGTAAAAATGTCTCTTTCTCAGTGAAGTTTCAGCGTAGCAGTGTCAACAGATCACATTCCACCATCGAACGTAACCACACATATGTAAAATTGGTTCTTACAAGTTCTCGTATGTTCCAGAGAGAGTATCTTGTTTACTTTTGCTGAAATGCTTGTGGAGACGATGATTGTGGGCGATACTAGAGTTGTTATTTAGTAGCTTAAATTTTTGGCCTGTCAAAACACAGGTCCACATTTTTATTTTGGACAGTGCTAATATGGGAGGATGTGGTTGTGGCCTATCTTTATGATACTCTCCCAGAATGTGAGGAAACTCACGAAATATAGCCTATCAGTGTCTGTCCCCTATCAAAATTAGACTCTGACGTGAATTTTATTTTTATTTACATATCGTTTAAATAAAGATGTCAACAACTGCATAAACTATATTATAAGATAATGTAATAATGAACTCGAAATGGTGTAGAAAGAAGCGCTCATGACCTAATTCAAGATATCATGCCGACATGTGACTGTAGACACTAATAAAAACGAGAACCTCTGTAAGAAAAATCGGTATCCGGGCCGACATACGAACCGGGGGCCTCCAGAACACAATGCAGGCAGGTATGCTAACCAATCGACTGCAATGTTCGATGAATTCGATGCAGGAGTGCTAGCCGCCACACCATGTCATTTACTACGTCCAAGTGTTTTTACCGTCCTGTTAGAAGACGACTTTCATATTCCGTGACAGTGTACTTCGTTTTAAACCCACAATTTTCCTTGTGGCAATAAAACGTTCTTTTAGTCGTGACTGTCTCAGGGGATGGATACTGTTCACTTCAAACCGTTGCAATACATAACTTACACTGAAATGTCATTTTTTAAACCAAGCTTCAATTATTATTCATGTCAGGTATGTTTCAGTACATACAGCTTCGAGAATACGTCGGCGGATAGAAACAGAATTTGACACGTGATAGATTTGTAGACAGATGATGCGCGCATTACCAATCGTAAACCTGCATGTACGTAAGTATGTAACATGTTTGGTGTAGAATTTAAAAAAAATCCCATTGATAGTGATTTAGCTATGTTCGAAAATATTTTAACTTATACGATGTTCAATGATGAAAGAATAATATTATAAACAGTGGAAATAATGAGGATAAAACACTATCGGACGTAGAGTCAAAACTACTGATGAAAAATATTAAAATACTATGCGTTTAGTTTGAGTGTGAGAGTGAGAAAGAGAATTAGCATATTTTGGTGACGTAAAAACACAAGCACAACAAAACTGTATCACTGTAAGCCGATTGCTGAGCGCACACAACTGATTCTCAAAATCCTAGATTACCACATGAGGTTTCATGTCCAAACCCCGTTGACACCACGGGATATTTATGTCAGATCACAGCCTCCGAGAATAAGTACACAATAATAATCCCAAAGGAGGTGGGCTGGATATATGACTCTAATGCGATATCCGAACGATAGTTCAAGCTTTAATAATACAGGACGTTCCAACCCAACAACAATTAAGTCCTACGGTACAAAACTTAAATCAGAAGCAGGTCCACGACCGACTAACAGACTCTCCTCAAATCTCCCGCTACACTCATGCCAAGGTCACCCTGGTTGCTAGGCCGCTGCACACGTCAGTTGTGCAAGAACTGTGCAGGTGCGAACAAGGTGTATTCACGAGCAGAACGTATTTTAATTCTCAAACATTACTTCGCATCGAAATCGCTTGCACTTGTTCGCATAGCATCTAGAAATGCGTATCATGACAACGACGCAGCAATAACAAAATGTCGGGACACGGGAGGTGTTCGTCTATGGAAAATGCTCACTGAGAGCGACAAAACAGCTGGAATTACCGCCGCACCGATTCGAAGCAGTGCATTAACTGCAACAACGGGATACGGCCACAATAATTCAATGTTTGTGTGTTTTAGGGGATGACGATAACCATAACAATCTTTGTAGAGAGTATCTCTGACAACCGCAGACAGGAATGCTGTATTACAGATGTCGACATCTTGACTTCGTAGTATTAGCCTGACCATTACGTTTCGCTTACCGTATTGGATGACGTGGTAATAATGAATTGGATGCTTCAAGATATTTTATCTTCGTCCGTCACCAGTGATGCGTAACAGCTACGAATACCAGAAAAAAAATTACTATACCCTCCATACCAACATATTTAAGTCCCATGTAACTTATTAACTATTTGTTACATTCGTTACTTCATTACCTGCACTGCGTTCACTCCAGCTGTGCCTCTCGTGACCGCTGTAAGTTCATAAACAACCTTTCTGCAGCCCATAACCCTCGTGAGCATCTACAGTTCTTGTATCATATCATTGAGTTTCCTTTCGTTGCAGATTTCGTATGAAGTTTCCATTAAAGCATTTGATACAGCACACACAGCATGGAAGTAAGCTAACAGAATCTTCTCCTTTGTTTCCATTTCCCTGATATGTGGCGTCACCCATCGGCACAGCTACAATAGATTAAACGCGGAGTTGTGTGTTTCAGGTTACTTGACAGCATAAGTCTACACACAGCAGGAGTAAGATTATATAACGAATGTCAAGGTGTCAGGTATAAACGTGGGAAAACAAATTCGCGTGTAGGTAACGTCACAATTCTAAGAGCTCTGTAAGAATTCCACTTGTCATGAAAAAACGCGTTTTACCTCAAGAGGTGAATCACTTGATTAAAAAATATGATACTCTTTGGTCAATAAAACAAATTCTTATAACACAAACAGAACGTCGACGTAACTCCACGCTATGGCCGAAATTTAAGTCGCAACGTTCGCTCACGCGCCAGGTAGTTTGCCCATACCTATACCTCAGCCTGAAGCATAAACGCTGAACTTCACATGGGTAACCGGAAATTACTCTGCCTACACCGTCTGAGCTACATAAGAAGTGAATAAAGCAGTGCAACACGATGGGAAGATAAGCTGAAGGAAAAACAAGTATCCGTGGAAGATGAATATGAAGGAAGGAGGAAGAGCTATACTGAGATCGATCACTAATGTATAATGTAAAACTAGGTAACTAATCCACTCTATGAAAACATAACCCAGAGGCTCAACATGCTTAAGCCATGGCTTCTCAACGTTTCTCATTTTCTAATAGACACGCGGGCCGCACAAAATACATCAGAGATCAGCGGGTTAAGCCGTAGCTCGCCATAAGACATGGTTCTGGGAATCTTAACCACTCAGCTTCAAAAGCTAAAATCTTTTGCTAAAAATATATCTAAACATTATCCTCTTCTCCATTTCTGCCTTATAACTGGTCGCTCTCCACAACGGTTTCTCCATTAAAACTTTAAAATTACATCAGTAAATATGAAAACAATCTAGTTGTCCACAAACACATTTTAAGCGTCTGGAGCTAATTGCGTTTATGTTTGGTACGTCTACCTTTTTACATCGATTTTCAATCCATATTATCCAAGATAAATGGCCAACATAGTCGAATGAACATCAATATAAAGAATAGTGTAATAGGTTTCTACAGCTAAAACTTTCTGGAAATGGGGGGGAGGTATAAATTTTATAGAACGCGAACCTTTCTGCACAAAGGAGCCATTACAATTACCACAGCTTAGCCGCTACTGCACTAAGAGGATTAATTTGATGATGACTGAAAGCATTCCACACACCCTTTCATCCGAAGGTAAAAAAAAACCACGACTCTTTTATCTAACGCTTAATGAAAATGGGGAGGGAAATTAACCTCACCGTTAGTAATCACAATCAGAAAACGTATCTCGATATTCCTAGTGTTTAGTGTCTTGTAATTAGTAAACAATAAAACATATAGTTCTCTGGGTTTAATGTAATAACATGTATAAAATAAAGGATTAGCCTCTTGTAAGTATGAATTCTACTGCAGCTCAAGACCATGGGTTGACGAAGGCACCACAATTGGAGCAGGAGTCTGTCGGCTAGAACACATCCTGATTCGTACAAGGACGGATCGTGTGGGAATTTCTGTTTATAGCGTTAAGTTCTTCTCCTTCAATAGTTATTCATTTCAAATTTAATCCTCCGTTCCCCGACTAGAAGTACGTTATACAGCACCGTCAAATTATTTACAAATACCAAAATCAATAGTCCCTATGAGCAGGATGTTAAGTGTTTCCAAGGTTATGCGGTAAAGCCGGTATACTAACGTTCCGTATAAACATAAATTTTAATCTCAAGACAGACCATAAGTAAGCTGGTGGTCATTAAGCAATTGGCTTATAATGAACAGGAAAAAATCAGATAGAGATGAAGCGGTGATGATTATAATACTCGTTCGTCGTTGTCACAAACACAGTAATTTAGGGCGTGACATGATCAATCTTTTAAAACATTCCTCTGTAATTCTAATTTATTTAGGCCTTGAGTTGCGGCTAGGAAATCTTAAATGTATTTAATCGATTTAACAATTGTGTCCAATGACCTCTGCAGAGCAAACATGTCAAACCGAATGCAACCGCCTACTTTTATTAACACCAAGCTTAAGCTTTGGATATATTTTTCGTTATTCTATTTTACCCACAATTAAACACAAACGTGAGTTTTATTTAATTTGACTGGAACATAACACAGCGACACACAATCAGCTACTTGAGAGGAATCTGAAACTAAAATTTAAATGAGTTAAAACTTACGCATTTCGACAACTTAATCGGGACGCATAAGGGCCGCGAATTTGATATGCATGCTGTAAGGACTAAATTCCACACAAACTTAGGTGTACTGTAGAACGGTCGGGGCCTTTAACAGAATAATGCCCCACAGTCATGTCCTAATGCACAGAGTAGTACGTGAACGCAATGCTATATGTCTTGCCCATTACATAATTGAAATATTTATCACATTCCTGCGTGCTATCGGTTTATCATGTGCGGAGCCTTACAGATGCAGAAAACCCTATTGTTAAACGTCTCTGTAGAGAAACTTCCCGCCTGTCAGTCATCCTAATATCAAGGCGATAATCACGCAAAACACAGAACTCTGGGCCCACAATTCAATACAGATTTCTATTCTCTCTCTCTCTCTCTCTCTCTCTCTCTCTCTTTGTACCTGAACGCTGCAAACATTGTTTGAAAGCGTTCGGTCTCCCAGAAGCCTATACAATAGTCCGTGTTGAAAGTTTGCATCATCAAAAAGATTTTTCATAATTCTGTAAAATAGTCACTGCGTGGATCTTCAATATTTTCAAATTAACAAAACTCCCTTGGATATCACACAACGGCTGACATGAAAGTTGTTTGCAAATAATTGTTTTATAGTCAGTGATAAATCCGACATGCCTCTTCAATTATCCGCAACTCAGTTACACTTTTATGCCTTCTTTGTATGACGTACAGGATATGAACGCAATAGTTGTTAGTATCCATGTTCGTTTCGAACTGCTGAATCGATTTGGTTAAAATTTGGAAATACAGGCTGCCCAAATTCATTTCAGTCCTTATCGATACAGTATCGTATTAAATGGAGCTCAGATTAAACGCTACGAATGTCCCCAAACACAAATGAGTGTACTAAAAATTGGTAAAGGATATCTCATTAAGATCTAAAACAATGTTTGTATGTGGAGTGAATAGGCTAATGGAGAAACTAAGTCATGTCTGTATACAATGCAATATCAAATGTCTATCGTATTCGGTACCTTCGTAAGCAGCAAAATTTATTACTGTAATGCAATATGATATCTATGATTATCATCGCAGAAACAAATGTTCTGTGGCATGGCCAATGAGGTATGCAAAAGCACAAAGAACACATTTCGAAAATTTGTATAATTCAAATTGGAGTTCGCAGTTGCACTCTTCTTTCCATTAAGTCTATTACCTAACAGTCTGACAGATTACCCTTAACGAGACATAGGAGCTAAACACGAATGGAAAATATTTAATCAGCTTCTATTCAGAACCGTGTAAATAATAGCTGTAAGCAGTTTAATTGAGGAAATATGAATCATTACAAACAAATTACTTGTTAAATTTATATTTCCCTCACTTTTAAGAACCCACTCTTCCATGCATATCTCCAAGGAAACACATATCAGTGGATTTAATACTGATTGTAGAACAATAATTCTTTATTCTGAAACGAAAAATGAGACCATATTCTGTGCACAGAATGTGAACAAAATAGTGAGTTACTAAACGTCAAAATGGATGGTACATAAAGTTACCACTGTTTTAAAACGTTACAGATCTGAACAACAGACACATTGAAACACAACATTCCATAAGACATAACTTCACGCTTTTCAAAATATTCGTTCACAAAATATCGTCATATAAATTAACATTTAACAGAAATTGTTTTATCTCGAGATGTTTATTACCACACTGAATTTCTTGGACTGAATACTACTACTGCTTTCATCCAATCGTTACGCTGGAATCAATGGATACAGAAAAGTAAAATATATGACCTTCTATGACATGGCATTCTTAACGTGTCTCAGGAACACCGGCGAAACCGTTCAGAATTTGTTAGGGGTTACAAGCATCGCGCACAGCTGTTTAGTCTTTATGTGACAACCTCAAACGGATTTTAAAACACAAATAAAACTAACAACCATAAATCACCAACTATGAATGATATTTGAGGTTCTCACGGTTGTGAAGGTGTCTATGTTGATTCCCTGGATTATAACGCCGTATGGAATTGAGCGTATCTCAGGAACATACTGCTGCCATCTTCAGGGTTGTGTGAGGCATTATGTTCCTCCGAAACTTTGGTCGACAGGGCAGGACAAACATCGACAATTTGTAATTAATTTCGCGTATTACAGCTGAAAGAACTGCTTTATCCAGGGAATAGAAAAAAAAACAGGTGCTTAAAGTAAGACTTAAGCACACTGCACAAATACTACTTAACTAGTTAGCGTCTTGCAATGAACTAAACTGACAGCGCCGTGCACTATAGGCTTTGTGCTCTACTACATTGGAGCATGTGGCCAGAGCATCACTGAATAAATTAAAGCAACCGTGACGCAAATCAATACAAGCAAGGTAAGTTAACCCAAGCACTTCTGTATGAACCGTCATAATTTATAACTTGTTACTCTTCTTAGCTCAATTTGGAAATACGTTCTTCCAAAAACTTCACTTTACACTTAGATACGAGACCCAGAAGAAAAAAATTGAGGCGCGTAGGTAACACAAGAAATACACGAAAAGAACAACGGTCAGAGATGCCGGCGATTAGAGAAATCGTGACAGAAGCAGGATGTTCTTACAATAATACACAGGTCATAGATGTGTGGACTGAATTCAGGTGGCTTGTGATGCAGTGGAATGGCTGGATTTTGTAATACTTTAAAAAGAATTTTTCCTCGACCAGATCAGAACACATCAACTTTACAATGTTTGCACCAAGGTGTCAAATTAGTTTGACTATGCGTTAATAAAGCAGGCAGTGATTTAATTTTAAATCGCTACAGCTGGTGCAACTTAAACCGATTTCGTAAATTTTATTGTATGTTAGACGCCATTCACAACAACACATCAACTCTTCTTAGCTTTAATGTGTCTGTCCGTCCGTCCGTCCGTCTGTACGCTGAAGTGCACTCAATGAACAAGCTCACACAGCACTGATAATACACCGTGCAATACGCCATGTCATTATAATATATTCTTCAAGATGGAAAGAAAAATGTTTTTATCACGAATTGGCGTCACTTTAGACAGCAAAATGTCTGAAAAATAAATTGGCTTGTTCCCTTCTGCGGCGATCTCCAGACAAATCAAACATGTTTTGTTGTGCTTCCATATATTGACAGCATGGAATCTCACCTTCTGATTTCAACAAAGTTTTCTTAACAAGGGATATAAACCACGGTCGGGCCAGATGTAGTATTTCAGACGGTCCTTTCAGTGCAAGAAGTTACCTCCGGGATAGATATAATGTTAGTGAGATCGTCAAATTTCAAGTAAATTCTATAAGTTGAATAATATAGAAGAATAAGTTTAATATTACAGACTTTCTATTCAACACTTAGCTTCCGTCACACTTTCTTACAATACACAGTAAACGGCGAGATTAATGTACTACTCAATGCTAAAGATACTTGTGTGTCGTTCTAGCACATGACGAATGTGTTCAATAAGATCAAATAAGTTTAAAAACAGATATCATTCATTTCGCCCATAAAATTCAATTAACTGTTTGTTTGGTTGTTTGCCTGAGGGCATAGGAAAAATATTTAAATGAAAGCGGACTTCGGGAAATACGTTGAAATTACATAATACGTAACACAACTGATACTTATCATTGTTCTTTTACAGTAACATCAGTGAATCCTGGTTTATGTTTATATTATATTATATTTGTTTATAATTACGTGTGCTTGTGTCGTAAACTTAATTTTCTATTTATCTAATTTAGAGTTTAGTTCAGGTGTTTCTATATGTTAAAATGGAAATAAATCCATTTTAAAAAGTGATTATGATTACACTCTATTTTGGAATCTAGCTACATCGCCGGGAAGTAATGCAAGTCAGTAGGAGAAAATTCAACGGGTACTTCCAACAATAATTTAAAAAAAATACACAACGTGTTGTGACATGTGAAAAATAGACAGAGAGGTGGTATCAAGTGTGGGTGACCAGGGTCGCGGAGACTTCAGATATGCAAAGGTTGAGAAAAGAGAAAGACAGGAAGGAGGTGAGGTGATGAAAGCACGAAGGAGGTAAAGGAAACGAAGAGTTTATTTCCCATTGAATTTCAACGGTAATTTGCATTAATTTACGAACAGATAATCCTAAAACGAATTTGACTCAGCGTGCTTTCGAGTTCCAAAGAAGTCACAACAAATTCGTGTGAGCAATTTAATGACGTCTTCAGCGACAGCATTTCAAGTTCCATACACTAAATCGACTCATCTTTCTCCCAGCTGAAATACAGTTCATATTAGCCTACTAATTTTTTGCTATTACACAATTACCAGTGTTGTTGTCATGCGGAGAGCATAACTTCGCACTTTAAATAATTCGATATTTGTGAACCACTGTTTCCTATCATCGGTGGCACATCAAACCGATCCATGTCATTAATATTTAAATATTATCGAACACTGAAACGCAACATCAAACATCACACGTCAGTGTGAAAGTGTGCAGGCGAGAGAGAGAGAGGCCAGTGTATTCACACCTCGTGCAGATTTGTGGAGGCTTCTCGTGTTTGGTTTCATGTTATATAAGCATCATTTCATGAAAACTGCAGAAACACTGGTTTCAGATGTACATAATGAATGCTAGTTATCCAGGTAATCTGATTTCGAGTCTCATTGTTTGAAATGACGACCTGGATATTCATTAAAAGCGAGTTTAACTTCAACCCTCACACATTAACCTCTCTATTCATTAAATTCTAGCCACGTAGACGCTAAAAACACGATGTTCAAGGTTCTGAACAATACACGTATATACCTTGTAGGAGTTCAGTATAATACTGGAATCATGAATTTAAGTTGGAAAGAAGTGGATCCTGAAATGACGCAAACAGCTACTCAGTGAGACCGGAAATGTACTTTTGCTTGAAATGAAATAAGAATATCTCTTATATAAGCGGCAATGTTCGCTTAATGTTCCATATTGTTAATTTGCATCCCTAATGCACTCAGTGAACGTCGCATTCACTTATGGCAGAGTTTATTCCATTTAACAATGCTGTTTCGCTGGTGAAGTAAATTAGCAAGGTTGGAACTTTGTGGCTTATTATTTCGCCTCTTTTCAATACATCGGGAAGGAGAAAAGAGAGGGAGATACAAAGAAATAACAAAGAAAGCTGATTGTGAGAGAAAAGGGGCTGACAGAGAGAGGGATAATGAATGAAAAATATAGGAAGAAAGAACGGAAAGAAATATATACTTAAAGTTTGTCTGCTTCCAGTATGATGTAGGTGCAATGACAAACGTTTTTCCACTGAACAACTTTTCTAACAAATCAATGATTCGTTAAATGGCACGGCGTGAACAATCCGCAACATGTGTGACCTCTACACATGACAAAGTAAAACAGAAATTCCTATGGGTAATACCGAAGGTACACCTGTGTAGTATATGCACCGAGGGAAGTTCCCTACAAGAATAAATGACCATATCGTAAACCGTACTTCAACTTTTTTTAAACAGGAAACTGTCCGTAGCAATAAGGAAAATCTATTAATCGTGACTTGTATTATACTACAGTTTGATCCATGCAGTATTGCAGTTGCTCTGGTAGAGAAAATTAGTAACTATAGAACTGTGACTCTGTAGAAATACTTTTTCCAGCTCATCGGCTCCGAATAATGAGGTACACGTCACTGAAGCTAATATGTGTTTGCGTCTGTAGTTCCACAGGAGTCATGAGTCATTGACTTCGGAAATACCTGTAATAACGTAGGAGTATTACAATTTTTATTGTTTCAGGTGCACGAGTAATTTCGCACGGCCATCGTGCTTGTCTGTGCATAAAAAAAACGTTTTAGAGACCTAGCCTAATAAACAGGTTCATGGTGTTAACTTTTATACAATTAGCCTAATCTGCTCATGAATTACCATCATAAAAGCGACACTTAAATCTCTACGCTGTCGCTGCATTTGCTGTTGTGTTCAAAACGGAAAACAGCGAAAGAGAATTGTTATATATATTTGCTTCTACCCAGTCTAATGTGCAATTGTTCAAACCCACATTTAATGTCCGCGTTATTGTTACGTTGTTGTGGTTATTATTATTTTACGACATTTTCTCACCTTTTATATCTTGCTGAAATAATATTTTGTCGTAGGCTTACTCAGGTGTTCCAGGCATAATAAGTGTACGTTTATAAATTATTGCTCTCTTGGTTTCGAGATTTTAACACATAAGCCATTATTTACTCCCACTGTTCGAATACGAAACAATCTTAACATCAGTAACAAACAAAGCTAGAAATGATACAATGATTTAAAAGTTTCTCTTTTACTCTCTTGGTCTTCATGCGTCTGATACAATCACTTAAAAATGTGTCTTGCCGTCAAACGTACATTTTAAAAGTATCATCCATTTGAATCATTAGATAACTCAACTAAAAATTACCAAAGAAGCAGAAATCAAAAGATTTGTTTTAAGCTGAAAATCTCAGCTCGGAGAGGTTTCTGGTATCTTCGCAACGAAAGTGAGACAACAGAAACGAATTAAATTTCGTAAGAATTAATAATCGAGCTTAGTTACGTGTACTTTTACGCAGCTCTCAAACGCATAAATGTATCAGTAAAAATAATACACAATGAAATCAAGTAAAGCAGGAACGAGAAAATAAAACGGAACGAGATGCTTGATCTGCAGTAGACTCAGCAGGAGCAATTGGTCCAGCGTCGACAACGTGAACAGTAGCATGTATCATGCTGGGTTCTGAAGTACCTTGTAATAAAACGATGTGGCTGAAGAAACGATCATTCATCTAAGTGTAAACACAAATAATACTTAACAAGAAGCAATCACAAACAAACTTGTCCGTTGTAACAAGAAATATAACTGTGTACGTCAGTTCAAATAATACACAGGCCACATATCTTTGCATATGGAATGGGTCCATATAAAGATAAGTCAAAAGAACTGAATGCGTTAACAAATGAGAAATAA
This sequence comes from Zootermopsis nevadensis, assembly GCF_000696155.1. Next base: position 191,176 of record NW_019061031.1, read on the forward strand.
AGCATGGAGTACGGCCGGACAAAATTACGCAAATTGGATCTCTTTGTTGATATTTTATTCACTGTAATCAAAGTAAAGACGAACAATTCATATCATACGTTCGAACAAAAACTCGTTTACGTGAAATTCCACATGAAGACCACGCTACCGGAGATAACACCGCCGACAAATCTTCAAAATCCCCGCATTCACTAATTCCGACACAGCAAACATTTCAATTTGTAGCTGAACTGCGTACACTTAAAAATAAATGGCATACACAACTTATTATACCATTTCATTTTGGGTATCATTCACATGACTGGTCCTTTTTTGAACAATTTGTAATATTTTTACCAATCACTGCCTCCATCAAACTTTCAGCAAAAAGGAGAAAAAATGTTAACGTGCCAAAACACAGGCTGCATAATCTAGACCTACGCTACGGGCCCATTCAACCGCAACTCCTCCGCGCGGCGGCCAATAAACCGATGCAAAGGATGTAAATAACATTTCAGTTAAACTTTTTGTGACTGATCCGCTCATTAACCAACGGTAAAACTGCTTCATTTCCGCTCCGCAGGAAAAATCAGTACCATTATTGCTCGAAAAGGAATTCTTTTAATTCTGCACGAACAATAGAGAATGGGCGCAATTTGTCCAGTCACAGATTTCAATTCTTTTTCTCTCTCCCGTTCCTGTGGGCAATATATCCGCTGCTGTACACGTTCAATTGCTACCGACTTGCAGGTTCAATATTCTAGGACGTATTCTGAGCCTGAATTCCCAAGACCGTCCACTCATCACACGTACATTTTGTAGCTTGGGGACATCATTTCCCAGTACCTTATCGTACGGCTGATAAAAAAAATGACCACACGAAACTATTTCTTATACCTACAACGCTCGTAATGGCGTCTTGGTGCAAAAAAGTATAGGCTTAAAATTATATTATAGGCTTCAGAAATTCACTAAATGTTCTTCAGGGTACAAGATAAAACATTAAAGTTTACCGATTCTTTTGACATCACAAGACCTTCGACTGCAGAATGACGAGTTCTAAAATTAACGACAATGTATCAACTTTGGAGTTTAGGACGTCAAAATGAATTTCCGGTTCATATTTATTTGAATATGAACTGACCAAGCAGGAATCGGTAATATTTGTTGCTATCGTTAAGTAATCCACGTGTAACATAGGTCCCTAATCCACGCATTAATATTAAGCAATTGTAATACGAAAACGCCTTCACATGTGTGTACTGCGTTATTGTTAAATTCAGCATTAATATTACTCATATAGATTGTGATTATGCCTCTTGCGACGATGAAGCACTTACCTTTGTGACATCATTTCCTGTAACGAGATCACTTCCTCATGAGCAAAGACGCACGTGTAACATCAGCATTCTTTAGAATTGATAAGGAGAATGACAGCATCTCTTGTGACTTTTAATCATTCACCCCACCTTATTGGATATCCTATATAAATTGATGACCCCAAGACACATTATCAGGCGGTCATGAAGTTACAGCTTTATCTTTGTGTAACCTACTGTTCAACTTTACTGTACAACTTTATCTTGTCTTGAGGTTGAATTAAACTCTTCATATTAGCATCTACAAACTATCTTCTACATTTGAAATACCTAGCTATTTCAACTTATCCGCCAATCCGAAATACTACCAACATCCAAGGAAGCCGATTACCAACTTTACCTCAGGCACTTCCAAATGTATTACACACGGATCGCGAGCATTTGGGTTTATTACAAGGCAACTGCTTCATTTCATATCAGAGTCTCCCAAACTACCTGGAGTACATGACACTTTAACTTAAGGTCCTTGAGAGGCTCAGGAGCCCAGTTTGCATAAATAAATCACAAGAAAGGGAATGCCAACTTCTGCTTGTACCTGTGGCTGGGATGCTGATAAAAGCATGTTTTGTTGCATACTAGGTGGATGCTGTAACAATCTACGCGGCGTGCCGCTCAAAGGCGCAAGGTAAATTCCAAAAAGTATTTCTAGTTAATAAATTAGATTCTGACAGAATTAAATTTACAAATTTTTCCCCCTTTTTATTTTGTCTGATTTATTTGTCACTTCCATCCCTTCATTCTTTCCGTTTTACTCATTTATTTCTTCCTGTCTTGTTCCAGGAGAGGTGTTAATTTCGAAATACAGATGGCGATCGCTGCCTGTTTTAATGTACTACCTCGGAATATTTCCTTCAGAAAAAAATCCAAGTCAGACTAGGCAGCTTACCGATCAAGATTCAAACCGGCGATGCCTTTATAACACGAACCAGTAGAAAGTACTTATATACGAGGTGCGATCGGAAAGTTTCCAGACTGCGCGTATAAAAACCCGTACACTTATCTCAGGTATTAAATTCATCCATCACCCTCGAAGTAGTTCCCCTGGGAGTGAACACAACGATCCCAGCGCCGCTGCCAAGCCTGGAAGCATCCCTGGAAATCTTTCTTTGTCAGCCTGTCAAGCACCATCTGCGATCTAACATCTAACCATCCCATCTCTCCTCCCCGAAGCGCTTTCAAGGCGTGTAGTGAGGATAGTAGGTGAATTTCATTTCGCTACGTATCGGACAACAAATATTCCTCAGAGTACAAATTGTAATAATCGTAATTCTCGTTAATATTGAGTACGTGGAATAATTAGACTGCATTAAAGTTCACCTTCATGTAACTCACTACAAGCAAGTGTGAACAGTTTGTACGCAATAAAATTTATGAGTATAGACACCGGAAAACATTTACTGTAGATCAGATTGTTGAAATAGATCTGTCTAAAAGACTTAACAAACTTGAAGATGGCTGTCTTCTGGGTTGTTGGGCCGTGTAGTCCGGTTGTAATTCGCCGACATGGTTACCTCCATCATCAGGGCGATGAGTACCCCCGATGATGGAGGCAGAAAATACCTCTGAAAAGTAGGTAAACTTCTACCAGACTACATTACGCAACAAACTATAAGACAGCCATCTTCAGACTCACCGCCTTGAAAACCTCAAATGCTACTGAAGAAATCTTCTCTTTTAATCCTGCTTTGCGCTATGGATCATATATTTCTTTGCGAGCTTCGTTTTTTACACGTTTCTTTGTTATTTCGCTATCAATATTTTCTTTGAGCTATACTTTATCTGCCCACGGAACACAGTAAGAGAGAATTTTCTTCACGGCAGATACGTATTAGATTCATCTTAATCCGCGATCAATAATCTTTCTTTGTGAGACTAGTAACAAAATTGCGTGGATTTTATATACAAGATATAAGATGTCCCTGCACGCCTTGTGTAACAGATTCTACGTGCGTCCATCTTACAAAACAACCGGACAAAAAGATTGACATATTCCAATATTTCCTAACAGGCGAATTGAAACAGCAGTAACGTCGATTATTTAAGTTTAAGAAGTGAACTTTTTGAATCTTAACCTGAATATTGGCAACCCTGGTACCCAGAACTTGGAACAAATCAAGACTTCCATGAACTAATTTTGTAATTCATGTCACTATATTTCTTTCTCCATAATTATTCCTTATTTCGCCCACTGAGATGAATTTGTTTGCAATGTTAACTAAGCTTAGAAGCAATAAAAAATTACATTACAATTACAACATTTAAATACGCTGTTTGCACTGGCCTTAATTCTGCTCTATGCAAAGAGTTCTTACGTACGTTGGTATACAGAAGATCGTCTTTGTCATTTTAACAGACGCAATATTTACACTAATTTCAGCTTTTAAATCTCAATGAGACACCGACAAGTGAACAAAGATAATTTATTAGCTTTCCTGGAGAGAATTTCTTATAAAAGTAAAGTGAAGTTTGTCCCACTATACGCCATGTAGGCGTTTGGGGGGAGAGGAGGTATAGCTCCTACTCATTCTTGACCTCGGCACTAGATGGGGGTGAGTGGTCAGCATCACGCCCCGGCCGTGCTTTACCCCCGGGAAAAGACCCCGGTACCCATTGTAGAGGAGGCTGGGTGGGCCCCAGAGCCGGTCTGGACACAGAGGCTAGAGGAAAAATCCTCTGCCCCCGTCGGGGATCGAACCCTGGCCGTCCAGCCCGCAGCTAGTCACTATACTCACTGAGCTATATTATACGTAACAAAACTTTGAACCCAACGCCGACATAATAGTTGTAATGTATTCATTATTTTTTTTTATTATTAGTGTTCTGTCTGACGACAGGTCCTTCCATCCTTTTCTCGGACTGGGACCTGTTCATATACGTTCTTGGCAGATGATCCTGAAGTGGTTTGCCATTGCCTTCTTCTGTGTGTGAATGGGGTAATTGTTTGGATGCCACGAAGAAACCGGGAAAGCCCCCGGAGGAAAACTCCGTGATGCCTAGACCACGGCCTTGCCCAACACAAGTTATAAATTCGGGCACCGCCGGGAAT
>NW_019061031.1:206110-221111 GCF_000696155.1 Zootermopsis nevadensis
TATGTACTGTTTCACAACTTAAATACTTTTTATTTAAAAAATGTTAAATCGAGACAAATTCACAACCAAAATTTCAAATATTTTTAAACAAAAATTTTGTTTCGAGAATAAAGTTTACCTGTCTTAAAGTGCGCTACTCTTATGCCTGAATGGTTCAGCGAATTTTAACAGTTCTGTAATGCTAATATGTATAGAGCAAACAGAGTCTCTGCGCCTAAACACGAACTCATTTAAGAAAAACAGAACACTACTAAAAATAGAAGTTGAAAACATTATTTCATCGTTAAGGGCTCAAATAATTGAATTAAACTTCAATTACCCACAGAAAACATGGTCCGATATAACATTTTAAAGTACAATTACTTAAAAAAGACTAACATCACGGCGTCCGTGACGTTTTCTCATCTTAGCATCAAAACTGAAGTTTGTATAACTTAATTTGTAACGTGTTACTGCAGATAACACGGGGCTGCTTGGACGGCTAGTATAATTACATATGCATATTCACGAATATTGATTCTAAATTTTTACATCGCAGTGCGTGCGGCAACTTGGAACTCTGCTGAAATCGGGACATTCGTTCATCATTGTGTACAGCAACCGGCCACACACGCACACACACACACACACACACACACGAGTTACAAAGCTAAATGCAGCTGAATGGCAAACGGCAATGACTGGTCAGTCGGCTAGTCAACAACCCACAACAAGTGACTGTGCACAAAAGCTCTACACAGAGGGAAACATGCTCTAGGAACAGAAATTCTGATGTGAACTCGGCACGGACTCTTAACCGTTTCAACCGATATCAGAGGGAACAGGTTATAACGCGATTTCCCTCTCGTCTGTCGCCATACTTCACAAAAGGGAGTCGAAATACACCATTCTGGACGCTGCAGGACTACGCCTAAATATTGAAACGGAGTTCGTCGGTGATTAAAGGGAACATTAAATGAATAGTGCGTGGGTGGAGTGACAAGAGTGATATCTGGACAGATGCAAGATCAAGAGGAGTGACTCAATGACTTTGAGTGTGTGCGCCTCGAGAGTTATTTGGTGACGATTGACAAAAGTGATTCAGTGGCTCAGTAACAGTAAAGGGAGGACTGTGACAATGTTCGGGTGTCACTGAACGTGAAGGAGTGACTCAGTGAGATGGAACTGGGGTGACAGTGCGCGTAAGATGACACAGTGAGTGAGGGGGTGAACCCGTGAGAGGTAGGAGTGACACTGAGCTCGATGCTGAATTTATAGGCTTAATTAACACTGTTGAACACAAACTATTCACTGGCGAAAACGAAAGAAATCAATTACAAAATGTTATTTTTTCCAGCTGTGTAGAGTACTGACCGGGATGAATTACCGAGGCCTGCCAGAAGCTGGAGGGAGACCGGCTCGGAAACACTAGTACAGATAAATCTCATTAAAGACTTCTAAGAACTTTTGGAAGTGAACATGTGACCAGACACACGCGTGCCAATCGAGCTTCCATGTTATGCGCTTCGTGTAAAGAACGCTTGAAAGTTACATATAAATATTCGTATTCTCAACACGACATTACATTATTTGTCATTTCAAACATTTCTTGTTTTTCATATTTTACCACTCTCTATATGGCACAGCATTTTTAGAAGTACTTTTCATATTTAACCACTTTCTATATGGCACAGCATTTTTAGAAGTAGTAGCTACAATCGTTTTTAAAGCAAAATATCAGATGAATCGTATTAAAGAACTTCATTATAATTTACTGAGAAAATACAATATCTGAGCATTGTGTGAATATGGAACCACCCACCACGATCTGGGACGCCATCGCACTTCTGTGAGTTATGGTAACACGTTTTATATTTGTTCGTAAAGAGCGATGTTCAATTTTTAATTTGACGAAACAAATTACAAGTTTTACAGCTTCATCTAGATTTGTTAGTATCCCAGAAAACTTTTTTCTCCAGCCGAGGAATAAAACGAATTTTACAACGACGACTTTTCATTCTACCGCAATGCGTTGATATGTAAAACGACACCACCATTGACCTCTACACACATACAAACACTCCCATCACGCTAGCTCTGAGAAAAACGTTCAAAATTAAAGCGTTTTCGGGGATACAGCTTGTTACCACACCAAATAACCTGTCTGTATTTATTATGGGGGAAGTTACAACCTACGTGACTGTGACCGTTGTGACACGCTATAATTTGTAAAATGTTGGGTAGGTATGTGAATAAAATTTCTGTAAAACTGGACATAAAACGCTATCTTCACCAGTTATGAGATAACCAGTAGTATACCGCGTTTTAGAAAGATAAACTGCCAATAATTTTATTAATACATAGGACCTACGTATAGTTAGGCAACCAGCAGAAGTGATGGCCTGACAATATCGCGGATACCAGAATTCTTAACTGAAAATTCTCTTTATACCTGAAACAAAACACAACGCGTCATAACCATAAAGATCAGTTGCTTAATAGCATTAGAATAAGCATGTAAAGTGACGTTTAAAACTGCAAGATTAAAATAAAGATTGAAATGGCTCGATAATTTTTCGCAAAACTCTCCAATACAACATTTTCAGAAATAGTTCTTAGTGGACCTGGCCATACGACGTATCTGGCTTCTCAGATATTATTTTCTGTTCTGATCCTGTGCAATATTATAAACTGGTGTTACTGCAAACAAGTTATTTTTTGTTGTCTTTTCATTTTTTTGTTCACAAATACGAGGCCTAAACTAAATGCAGACAGGACCCATCAGTACAAAAAATTCACTGTAAAGCAACCCTAAGGAACATATTGAAACATCCTCTTGGGTCACGGTTAAAAACAGAGGCACTACATTCCATGATTCTACCTGTCCATGTGAAAAGCAGAAAAATAATCAATTCGACTTCCCCAGGTACAGAACTCTACATAATTTTAGCCTACACCATTTTTAGAAGAGGCAATCAGGACTATAACAGTGCAAACCGCAATTTTCAGCAGGTAAGTATTACGTTTAAAACTCCGTAAGTCCCAATTTCGAATACAAGTTACATTGGAATGCGTTTTACTCATACCTTACATTCGCCTTCTAATCACCCCAGCCATGGTCTCTATAAACCTTGCAAAAGTAAAGATTTCCATTAAAACCGTAGACACAATAGTGTGTATTAATATATCACACAGAACAGAGGATTATTCGTCCCATATGCCAATAACAGCAGGCTACAAGCAAACACACTTGCGTACATAAAGTGACAGATGTTCCGATGTGTCCCGACGTTTTCTTCTACTCAAAAAAGTGCGTCAAACCTGACCATTTAATATTCAGCTACATTAAATTTCACTGTAAATGTACCTACTTTCAGCCTACATACCGATAGAGTAATTCACCATCATTTAAAAGGGTAAACCACGTAACCAAATCAGACTCATTTCATAACGCCTTTGGACTGATACATTTAGCACGTACTTCCCCGATTATTTCATCAGGCTATTCCACGTCACATACTTCAAGGATGCCTTGATTATTTTCTACTTTATTGACTTATATAATGATTATTTATCAATTGATTTAGTTACATTGCGTCGAATAAGTGGTTGCTCATGAACTACTAGACGTTTCTTACAGAAAAGTGAGAATTGTAAGTGGATGTAAATGGATCAGGATCGCATCCAATTACGGATTTTGGTACTAGCGGTGTTGCAGTTACCGCGAAGAGTCACTTAGGCCTAGTTTTCATTTGCTCAACTTTCAATGAACCATCAGCTCCGTCAAGTGAGCGTAATTTCACTGTTCACCTAAGACTGTCTACTTCCTACAAGTCTCAGGGTGGAGGACACCTGATACAATTTGGCTTCCTGATGTTAATAACAAGAATAACTATGGTGATGATGGGTTTGGAGGGAAAACATGAAAAATACGAGAAATCTATATTTCCGTTGGAGAACCTGAAGGCAAGAAAACCACTTGCGAGACCTAGGCGTTGATGGGGGAATATTAAAATGATACGGTATGACTACTACATTCGTCTGCCTTAGAATAGGATCCAATGATGAAACATTGGTCAATTCTTGAGTTTATGAGGGACTGTCAGAGTCTCAAGAATAATCTGTCAATCCTTTAACCACACATCTTGAAGGAGTCGTTGCGTCTATGTTACTTTACGGTTATTTCCTGCCCTTGACAAGAAATTGGGAATCACGCATCGAAAGACGCCTCTACCATAACCCAAATATTCATTCGGATTATTAATTCATAATCAAAAACATATCACCATAAACCACAAACAACAAATTCCAAGTGTAAACTAAAGAGTGACGACAGTCAGTACGCTAATTAATTTATTGTATTTATTATGGCAGACCTGCCAAGTTTCAATGGGTAGTGTAGGACCTGCCGGTGAATTAAACTGATAAAGTTTGATATCATGTTCACAAGCTTCTCATCAAAATTCCATTGCGTTACATTACACAACATTGTTATAATTCGACGCTGTATAATCTGAGCTACTGACAGCGACGTTAAAATAAACTACATATAAATTAGATTAACAATGGTAATTACACAGTTCTGACCAATTAAAATATCGCTTTTAATCAACATACCACTGTCAACAGTTTCATGACACGTAAGGAAATACGTATCATTAAATAAAACTCGTAAAAAGTTTTAAAAAATTATTAGCTGATCTGAGAAGGCCACTGCCATCATAAACATAACAGAAACAGAAGATAAGATATAAAACATAACAAATAAGTAGTAGAATAAAATATTAACTCGATGGAACAAGGGAGTCCTTGAGAATCTAATAGTAGTTCAGTCTGAAAAAAATTCCCCGCCTTTCAATTAACCAGAAGGTCCAATACCGTGTTAAAATGAGGTAGCATCTAGGTCCTAACTTCGATTGGATGACTCAAGCTCACATCCATACACTCTGTTTCTTTAAACTACTTTAATAGTGTCCTCCCATCTACGCCTAGGTCTCCAGAAATGGTCTTCCCCTTCAGGTATTACAAATAAATATTGTATGCACTTGTCTACACAGCAGGACAATCCCATTTCCACTGACTTTCTCGCCATAAGATATTTGTGGCACAAGCCAGCTGGTCAGAGACACACAAATTTTAACTTTTCTTGGGGGATCAATGATTATTGACGTCCGTGTTTACAGCTTTTATAATAGCTACAAACACAGACGTCTTAAACCTCAAAAAATTTATGAACATCTTGCATTGACGTTCAGAAGTAGTTTTCTTCGTCTTCACGTTAACTTGAAATCCTATCAAATCATGAACAACAATCGATCTTCCACAAAATCATTTCTGATGATTGTGATGATGTATGTGGTTTTCATCAGCAGGTTATACATCGGTTCCTCACCGCGGTAACTTTTGTTCAAGTTCATATGAACTATGTGATGAAAAACGTGGCACTGGATCAAGTTTAGGTTTTCCCCTAGAAATCATCATTCAATGTCCGATACTCATAAATCATAATCGTCATCAACACTAAGGTGTGCGAGAGTCCCTACCAGCTAGCATAACAACCTCCACCTCACCCGGGGGGTTCACGTCTGTAGAGTAAGTAAAAAAGTAAATAATAATAAATATACGTTTTAAAGTTAATAAAAATTCATTCAGACTCATTCGTAGGCCGTATAGGTCTTCTATTGTTCTGCTACACTACTCGAGTGTGAAATCATCTGTAATAGACAGCACCAGTTGGTAAACGGTATAGTTAAACGGAAATGAATACAATTATAATCTGATAAAATCAATAAACCATGTGAAATTTGCTATTTTCGAACGTAATTTGAACAGGTCAATGTAAGTATTTGATCATCGAAGTTTTACTTCACGGAAACGTACTTTTAATACATATCATGCCAATGGAGAAAAGATCTAAAAATCGCTGAATAATGTAAATTCTACCACAAGCATTCTCCCTTCAATTATTAACGGAATTCCTCCGGTAATGCAGCGACCACCAATTTGGTTGAAAACTTTGGAGTACGAGTCATTGGGGACCGCTAATATCTAGGATGAAGATGTCGACCATTGTCGTTCACACCGCTTCAAGCGGCCGACAGAAAACACGTGATTTTTAAACACCAAACGTCTGAATTACATAAATTCATTTCCCCCCAAGATGTCACGAATGACAGACTTTTATCAAAAGAAAATTAATATTACGATCATTAACATTATTGTTACATAAACACTACAATTTCGATCATTATTCACACGGACAATTCCAGACAACAATAAAGAACATCGTGAAGAACACATTTCCATTTTAAATGCAACAATTACTTTTAAAAATTAAACAGTCTGCTGCTTCTTTAAGTAACGAGAGTTAGAATGCATATGGTTCGAGCTGATACCAGAACAAAGAACTTCAGTGGTAAGTTATAGGTCTTAAGTTTAATATCTAGCCGACACACATGCAGTCTGTACGTGACTGGTCACATTATTGTAAACGTGTCGCTTTTCAAAAACATCATGTTTGAAATACAACTCAAGTTGACTTAATTTTACATTGTTCGTAAATACGTGGACTATTACAGTTAGTCCATTACTTCAGAATAACATTACTACTAGAATTGGATCAATGCTTTCGTTAATTGTCAATGAGCTGAGTTTGTTAAAACTCAAATTAATACCGTATCTAATAATAACTACGTTCAATATTTATATTATATCACTGAAACACGTTTCCGACAAGTTTCCGCTTGTTACAAAGGGCATGAAATGCAATCCGATTAAACTAATTATGAAAATGTATCGTACTTGCATAATTCTCCTCTCCCAGTCAAATTTAAAGCCAGTGTTAGTTGAGTTTTAAACGCAAGTAATAGCTACACATATTTAATGAAGTCACTCACCTGTTTCTTCATCCAAGATCTTGGACAGGGTCCAATTTGCTTGCAGCAGTGTGAGAATCAGACGAAACAGAAGCCGACTTCTTTTACGTCGACACTTAACACTTTGACTTGCTGTCCTCATCTTGTTCCACTGTTTTAAAACTCTCTTCAACTAAAATGCGTGTAGTATTAAAATCACATATAGTAAATATATCGTGTAATTTTGTAATATTAAGAAACAGAAAATATGCGTCCACCACTAACAAAGTTTATCAGCCTTACGCGCAACATTATCTGCTCACAATCTGTTACTGTCTCATGACGCATTATCCACAACACACGTTCTCGTAAAAATGTTTAGCTGATCCCATCAACTAATTCATTTTTATGTTTGCATTAATCAATGCCACAACAATCATCGTTACCTGCATCATATTTGAAACTACACAATTAAAATCACCGACAGTAATCATTAGTACAGATATCATGCAACACTAGCACACAAACACACCATTACATGTGTGAATTTATTCTGGATTAAAATGAATATGTCAATTAAAGAACAAGAAATGTAATAAACACTGCAGATTATTCACTGACTAAAGACATTTTATGTAACACGATTTGTTTGTCATCATTCAAATGGCCGATTATAACCTTCATGAATTTTTTTCCACAGACAGCTCTTGCGATAGGAGGTTCAGCTTTCAACAAAAATATTCTTTGAGCAATATCTGAAAAGTAAATTAACTGTATGATAAGTATCTTTCAACAATTATCGGTATGGTGTATGAAACACTACCACAAACGCAGAGACCACTACTGTAAAGTTTATAAAACACAGTCTTAGTTCAAATGTGTGTTTTCGTAAAACAAGTTGAAGTATGCACACGATTACACTGGATTAATAACGAACATTACTATTGTCACTGTGTAAATGAGTTTCTTTTCGCAATTATTACTTTAACACATCCAAAAAACAAGGGCCCACTTACCTCCACATTTGACTGTGTCACATCACGCACTGGCTTCAAGTAGCAGCCCGCGTGCGCTCGGCAGTTGTCTCGGACACCCCGCCACATTAACGAACTCAACCGAGCGCGTCCGGAACCAGTCGAGTCAGTCCCTACAGCTTTTTTTTATGTCACACATTCACTCCTCCTTCATCCTCACTCCCGTCCCAACCAAACACTGAATATGGAGGTGGCTAGTATTGTAGTGGACTTTCAGAAGTTTTTCGGACCTTTTCTGTCATAAAACTTGACAAGATAGGCGATATGAGTGTTTGATCACAAAAATTTTATCAAGCATAATAGACGATAATGCACACTTAAACGACTCATTCTTATAAATCTGCATATATGAGCATCTATTGCGTAGTCATTTTAATCAAAAACAATCAGATTTTACTGATTAAATCCCAACTCTTAAGTCTTAAACCAAGACAGTCAGAATAAAAACAACAGCACCTAGAAGCCAACCCTAAATCTTTACAATATTAATCCATGACGGATGAGGTTCTACAACTTTACAAATCATACTTTGATACACACGATAGCAGATTGCTCTGGAACAAAGAATAAATAAATGGAAAATACTGTCCTCTGGGACGCTGAGACGTGTAGTCTGGTAAATATTAACCGACGTTTCGGAGGAGCATACGGCTTCAATCTTTCGGGCGATGGAGGCAATAGGCTCTTCTGAAATGTCGTTCAGTATCTACCAGTCTACATGACGTATCATCTCAGAAGTCAGCCATCTACATTAACCTCGCCTTGAGGACCTGAAATCTCATCAAAGAGATATAACAATGACTCATACAAGGAGATCTGGTGTCAAATCACGATCTTTAAAAGTAAAGCAAACACCATTTCTTGTGTGAATACGTGGATAATCGGTTAAGATATCTGACAAGACCTGTCACCGGTTGCATAGAATCCTCTTAATACTGGGGACAGCCCTGGCTTATCGTTCCACATCGCAGAGTGCTGGTGGCTGGCTGGGAGTATAATGCATAATGCGTTTAGCCGAGAAGTAACCCTGTCTTCATAAGCTCAGCCGTCTTTCGGCTCGGCACTACATCGGGCGTGTGATGTAGCTAATTGGAATTGATTAAGGCTTCCAACGGACGTACACACAGCATGTCGCTGTGTGAAACTGTGCCGGGTTTGGTAATATCGCCATTAAATGGGCTATAAGAAGCAGACACCGTGTTGCGAAGCTAGGGAGAACTGTGGCAATAAAATTAATTATAACCTGAATGTGCTTATACTTCCGTCCAATAAAAATTAACTGTATAAATTTAATATACGAACACGTATTGAACTGAATTGGAAAGAGATTCACTATTAATCGAACTCGCTGTGGAATTTAGAAGTTCCGATTTCACTTTCCTGTACGTTTAAATCCAACACAGAAATACATTCTTTCGTTCGCAAATGCTGTAATATCTGTTGTGTGTGACAGAAATTTTACTGCATGAAGTTGAAACTGAACTTTCTCTGGACTCTAGCGCCTTTTAAACTCTCATAGTTTGCAATCACTAAGCCTTACACTGATCATAGCACAATTTTCTTTTTTGATTACACGAAAAAAGACCTCGTTCGTTCTGGGTTTTAAAATTTTATACTAGCTTTTTCCAACCGATTATCATCGAACAGCCAAATACCAAATATTCTACTTAGGGGGTTATAAGTTATGATGTGTGTTTTATACTACAACTGAAACTAATTAATATTTCTATATCTGAAATATTGGCAAACTTCAACAAGATTATACGTCACTACAACCCAGAATACAGCCATCTTCGTATTCATCGCCGTGAGAACCTCAGATCTTACTAAGTATCCTTTACACAACAGCAAAAGACTTAAGTAAAAGTAAAGTAAAGTTTGTCCCACTATACGCCATGTAGGCGTTTGGGGTGAGTGGAGGTATGGCTCCTCTCTTCCTTGACCTCGGCACTAGATGGGGGTGAGTGGTCAGCATCACGCCTCGGCCGGCTTTACCCCCGGGAAAGGACCCCGGTACCCATTGTAGAGGAGGCTGGGTGGGCCCCAGATCCGGTCTGGACGCAGAGGCTGGAGGAAAAATCCTCTGCCCCTGTCGGGTTCAAACCCCGGTCGTCCAGCCCGTAGCTAGTCACTATACTGACTGAGCTATCCCGGCTCATAAAAGTCTTAAGTAAGTTTGAAAAATTTAACTGAAACTGGGGTAATTTTATAGCACCGGATGCAAAAAATACGCTTGTTCGCAGAAAAGTGTGTGAATCAAGAGGTTCAATGAAGATTCAGATGTATCATGTAAAGTTCTCACGCGACACACGTGCAGAGTATTCTCATCACGTGTGTTCGTGATGAACGACGTATCACACTCCTTTATTTCAAGCAGTCTGAACAACATCTAGCCAGAGTGTGAAAAACATGCAGCAGCAGGAGAAGACGAAATTGATCACAGTATATAAAAACTGATAGGCTTATAAAGGAAACGGTAACTGCTTCGAGGCTACAAGCTTATTCACACTTACACACTTTCCAACATACTAACTAGAAAGTTGAAAAACGGGCAAATATATCAGAGCAAGGAAAGTAATAGAAAATGTAGTGAGAGTATAAAATATGTGTATCACAACTCATTGAAGTAACCTGGTCTTATTTTCCTCCACTTATTTTAAACAGTTTCCTATCACTACAACAGACTCACCTGAGACTATGCTGTTTACCAATTACTTTCTCACTAGACTCTAATACTGGCATATGAATATTTATTTACTAAATATATTTTGAGAAGGTTTTTTGGTAAGTATGCAACCAGTGTTCCGTATGACTTCAACGGTTTGCGTTCTATGACCTCAGAGTCATGCTGAAATACATACGTCATATCAGTGTCCTGTGTAAGTATTCCGCGGTCACGAATTATTGAAATATATTCGGGTAGAGTTTTATGTATGTTTTTACTGTATGCGTAATGTACGAGTAAGTAAAACCTCAATTTTTCTGAATTTGGCTCTACTTCCGTCTTCAAGTGAAAGGACGACAAAAACTAGGCTCAAACCTGGACCTAGGTAGGCCCTACTTAATTAGTCTACTCACGAATGTACAAGTACATCGTAATAGACAGGGAAGTTGTAAGATATTATTAGGAATATCCTTCAGGAGCTATTACCTAAATAAGTAATTATTCAAATTTACAGTAAGTGTACATTAACTATTATCGGACATACAAATTCTTGTCTGAATTTCTTATACTTTTTACTGTAAGCTCTTGAAACAGTCGAATAATTGGCCGCTGAACCAATTATATGCCTTTTTAACACCTCTAATTTAATCAAACATGTTTTACCAATACAAACTGAAAACTTAAGATTTATAAGCCGCATGATATTCATAGCTGATCTAGCAAAACATATCTGAGATGGTCAGAGGATCTGAGCTGCTATGAGTCCTGGGGGATGAGATTTGTAGCAAGAAACAGAGAGACGGACATAATAAATTCAAAGCGAGCTTAGCGTGAGTTATTTCAATAATAAATTTCCTCCGGGTTTGCGTGACCTGTCGCACACTTGCATGCTTCACGGATTTTTATTACACTACTTTTCTTTGCAATCGCCGGTATGTATAACAACAGCTCCAATTAAAGGTAAAAAGGTGTCTTCAAGTCCTTAAAGCAAAATGAGCATTATGTTCTATTTTCATGTAACCATCTCCACGCACTCAATCTGATTCACCAAAACAACTGCGGTTGTCGCCACTAACATGACTCGGAGGTGGAAGACGCAGCTGTAACTCCGAGGCTTTCGTTTCTAATCTTGACTTTAATCTGATATCCTGATTGCAGATTTCCATGGTTTAAAACAGCGTTTCTTTGAGAATCGAACGAAGCACAGCTCACAACCGCGTAATTCAAGTCTTGCAAGTAACGCGCCTCTTACACGGCTAGAACTCCTGTTTCGTACTTACTAGATATTTGGTTCGAATTTCGGCCCAGAAACCGGATATCCTTCCTGAGGTTTCAATGGTTTTTCTCATTTCCTCCAAGCAAATATTGAGACACTTCGCCCACCCTGAAATACATCACAACTTCTTCTTATTCTTCTGTTTAAATTGAACTTTATCATTGACAATCAAACTACATTTACTGACATATACATTAACGTGTGCCTGTAATATCGTAATGAATTTAAAATGTAAATATATACTCCAAAGTGCAAAAAACAATAAATCATCACGTATGTAAAATTGTATACACCTATTTACGCTGGGCGTCCCAGTTAGAATAAAAGAGCTGCCTTGAGACGTAACGTGTGTCATAATTTCACCGAGGTATCAGGACTGCGTGCAGAACAATGCAAATCAATGCAAATTATTTCCATCACGTTCTGTATTGGAGGTAAGCTATATTTTTAATGTTCTTAGGCTGCAGATCTGTTGGTTCCACTAGACGTAGAAGTTTTGTGCGGGCCGTGGGGGCGTCCAAGTCATCCAACTGACAGTTATACAGATCAGTGGGACGCTCGAAAATAATTTATGTATATATATGTATGAATGTGTGCGCATGTATATCCTGATGAAACGAAAATTAAACAACATTTTAATGACAATGACATATGTATTACACGAACTGCAAAAAACGTGAGTGAGATCCTGTAACTCATTAGCAATGAGAAACAAGCCGCAAGTACAACACAATCCATCTACAATAAGACCTACAACGTTTCTTTTCATGAACGTTTCAAAGCTTTTTTTTAAAAAAAAAAAACTTGTGTGTGTTGATATACCAGTGTGAAAGTAAATAACGTTGTCGTTAATAATAAACACAGTTTTTAACTTTGTATTCTCATAATGTTAAGTAGCATAACAGAGGATCGCATGTGCTAAGAATGAAAGCGTTTATGTTAATGAATAAATAAAACATGTTCTTTGAGTATATGAAGTTTACTTAAAAACTGATTTATTATTAATAATTTCACAACAGCAAAATTCGCTCTAAAATTTAGAACAAGTCAGACGCTTTATCTTCCACCAAATCTGCACGATCTCCGATTTTGTTCAGACACAGGCGAGTACACTGTTAAATCAGAAGAGGATCGCTTCAAAAACACTACCGAATTTTATCGTTACTCTGCTGTCTGCAACCAGAATTATATTGAATCGAATAAATAAAACGAACTAGTGATGATAAACACAATTGTGTTCATTCCTACCTTTCAGCCGATAGTAGACTCGCTCTGTAATTCTGAATTGATATATTTGCCGCCATAAAATTTTATTGCAACCAATTAAATGTTATTGAAAATAAAACTATATTTCATATCTCTGTCACTGAGTGCACTTTTACTTCAATAGATTTATTCTCTCTAATAAGCCACCTGAATTGTATTTGTAAGTAACATATAATAAACCTGTTCACTGTTAACGACTATACAGTAATTTGTTAAACATAGAAAGATCATAAGTGTCAATAACAGATTTCCGTGGTCAAATTGAAGAACACTATAAATACGATCCTGCTACAGACGTCATAATTAATCAGTTTTACCATTCTCTGAGTGAATTCATGTAACTTCCCATTCCTCCTTTTTTCAGATTAATCAGTCAATGCATTTCCAAATGCAATAAGTTTCCACACATAAACTTGCAGACTATAAATTTTGTACCACATTTTGCAGGGTGTTTACAATTTTTGTTGATGCAAATCAATCAGAAGTGCGATCTGATGTATCTATATTATACGTCACAGAGCGTGTTTAAGAAGAAAACGTCCTCAATTGAGAAATAAATTACAATTAAAATAAAAGCTCTTGCATCTCCCTCTTCATTTACCACCTTCATATAGGCCCATATTTGAAGCAAAATTCAAAAACAACAAAGACAACACCAAACACGGAAGTCCGATAGCAACAGTACACCAACGAGAAATTAAAATAAGAAGAGAATTATTCCCGGCAAAACCTATGCTAATTCTTTTTAACGATTATTCTTTCAAATCCTTGCAAGACCAGCTATTTAGAAGATATTTCTGAAAGGTAGAAATTTTAAAGTCGTCTTATTAAGTTACGCTGTTTCTTTTCAGAAGAGCCCACGTGTAATAATGGTAAATCGCGTTAGTGTACTCCGAATTTGTCGATTATTTCAATACGTTTAGATATAATCTCTTTTATGCGCCTCAATTCTTCGAGAAAGATTCCTGTTATATCTTCGAACAGATCATAAGTTTTATCGGTTCCACTGGTATTCTATTAAAAATTAATCTCATAATGCAGAGGGTTACATTTTAAGCACAGAAAAACTTCATACTCACCTAACACATAAACCATTCACAACTTTTCATTAATGACGTTCTGTTAAAAGCATTCACTGTTTATCTTAAAGCCTTCAGATAACCCATATAGGCCTATTTATAAGATTAATATCGACTGATGGGAAGATTATAAATTTTACAGTACACCACCAATGTAATGACAGGCTTTAATACAACCGTGAAAACACTCAAATATACATACATACTTCCGGATTTTTCTGCATGTTAATTTTCAAATACTTTCGCACCATCTATATAGTCCGAGCTACTGAAAAAGGTCCCTTAAACAAACTGTACAATATTAACACGAAGAATATGTAACGTGGGTGAAATTGTGACGTTTATTTCTTACAAATGCTTCACACTATACATTGAGGCTAGCAAGAAAAAGGGAAAATTTAACAACTTCAAAATTTAGTTATGAATTTTTCACATAAATTCCACTCTTGTGAACACGATGATAATTTTAGGATCTTGTAAGAGGAATGAATACTTTTTTCTGACCATCTGCGCTACTCTTCTCAAGGACTTTGGTCCACGGAGTTGGTTAAGTTACAACGTAGTCAGTGTCAGAGTTCGCCCCCAAGCAGGCCTACGTTAGAAACGGAGAAGAGCAAACTAGCTAGGAGACAGAGAATTCAACTCAAACAAATTTCATTTCAGTTTTTGTTCCTGCATCCTCGACTCTTCATACGGACCTATTTATCAGACGTTTTAGAAATACAGACGAGAACGCGGAAAGGGCAAAAAGATTGGTAGACAGAGAAGAACAGATAAGTGAAGTTAAAGTCAAAACAGAACTTCGAACATAGTACGCTGTAATGAGAAACAATGTTTGTGTTTTTAGT
>NW_019061031.1:226620-241494 GCF_000696155.1 Zootermopsis nevadensis
TACCCCTATTTCCATCATGGCACACCGATTTACATTTTGAATTTCCCCCCTTCCCCTCCGACTTCCACTTCGACGGATAGCGACGTTCCGTTAACCAGAGTCACTTCCACAGAAATTCACATCGCATCAATAATGGCGCAGGTTTGGTAAGCGAATCTCATTTTTTTATAAATAATGTAACGGAAAAATGGCGTAGTATCTACAACACAATAAGACATTATTAACACTGGAATGGTTGATTTTGGTAGCCGTGATTATTATGCATAGATGGGTGTCGTATTTTCTCAAACAAACCTAACTAGGTGGATGGATGTGGCTGATAATTGTACTAATATGCTGACGGAGAAGTTTATAATGAGTAGGAGATCATTTGATTTATACGGCCGTGGGTTAATTCAATACACTATCCAGACGTCTGTTATGATCATTCAAGGAATAACAATGTCTTTGAAACTGCTTGTCTTATGGTAATAACTACATGAAGTCTTTGAGAATTCTATAGTCACTCGATTACTCAACAAATTATCCGCCCTTTATACACTGTTAAATGTATTCTGGTAGACCTAAAAAATAAAAGAAGCTATCAACAACTTTATACAGCATATTCTCATAAAAATTCCGTTACCCTGTCTACTGCAACATACAGCAGTGACCAAGTATGAAACATATGTTTTATAAAACGTTTCAAAGGCAAATGGTGTGACAGTTCCGAGTTAAACTGGTTCCAGCATGTATTAAATCTAGAACAATTTCGAATAGGCTGACAGGCGCTTGAGTCACAGTTATAATTTGCACTCTTCACCACATCTTATTCGTTTAGAGAGAAAATGTACCGCTGAAAGCTCTATGCGTCCTATTAAGATACTTAAAATAATGTTTAGACCTATTTCACGGCTAAAAAGTGCATAATCCGTATAGTATTTAGCCACCAGAGCACAGAATGCAGTCAGCTAACCCAAGTCATTAAGAGTCTCTCTTCAGTGTTAGCGCATACCTCAAACCCCTAACAATTTTACTTTACGTCTTTGCTTGTTCCAGTCAGAAAAACCTGCACAGATAGTTACGAAGAAAAAGGCTGTATTCAAGTTTATTACTGTCTACGTAACACTAAAATAAAAAAAAGTAAGTAAATCATAATTCCTATTCCATGGACTTCGTCTTCGAGACACACTTCTTACTATACTAATGAGGTGGTATTATCCGCTGGCCTGCGACTATTAGCCTCGACAGGAACTACCTACTTGCCGTTAATATGCTGCATCCATATGAAGTGTCTCTCATACATATCGTATACATTAAGTGCCTCCAGGATCCCCGGAGAGGCAATTCGATTGCTAGAGACAGTGTAGTATCTTAAACAGTTATAACGAATACAACCCGGTCGACAATCAACAAAATATCCCAGTCTCGAAGAAAAGTACGACAGAAATCGTCATTAAACCCACATCATAAATCTATCGAATTTACAGCACCCTGGGCCTACAAAGGCATTTTTCTTGAACATGAACGTAAATTTATATCACAATTGACTACTTTTACTAGTCTTCTATAGGAATGAAATTTTGGCTTTAAAGACGAAAACTATGTGTGTTAAATAAACAGATGAATGATCTTAGCAAATAACCTGCAGGGATGTACATTTTTTAAATTAACAAAACCTACAATTTTCTTCATTTCTGCTAACACTATGTAAAATAACTGAGTAAGGCAGACTATCAAATTAAAAGTTACATAACTGCATTTCTAAACTGGAAAAACAATGTTTATTATATTTTACTCTCAGGGGAATAAACATTATGCCTGGTGACAAATTATAAAGTTCCTATCACTAGAAAACCTCCGAGTCTTCTACAGTCAACGGCTCCTTTATTCGAGTAATCCAACAAACTTAACACTCGTTATAATGACCAATCAAATAGATGCGTCTATTCATTCTTCTCGCAGCAAGGGAGCTAATTCTAACACGGTGAATGCCGTCGGATAAAAAAATCATAGCGTAGGAAAGACGGTAACCATTTGATTAGAGGGGTAGAATCCTTTGGAGAAACGTGGTTAGAAAAGAATAAAAAGTCTCAGTAACAAAAAATGAAGAAAAATACATTATGAAACAGTGAAGGTTTTTTTGACAGTCAATTCCTGGATGATACAAAGTGACTGGCTGCATGTGTAGAATTCATTATGTACTGAGTTCGTGAACAAAACTGGTTCTAACGACCGATGTTTGCATCGGAAAGACTCCAAAGAACAGCGAAAGGTATAGGAAAGTTCTCAGAATCCAATTAAGTTAATGATTAACCCTAGGAAGATGAAAAAGAGGCCAAAACAATCTGATCAACTTGATCAATAAATATAAAGTAGATTGGAGAAAATATTTTGATTTTAATTTGTAAAGTTGTTGATGGTATACTGTCAAGAACTGGATCTTCATTCATTTTCAGAATGATTTCTTAAACACCTCAGGTACAAGAACGTATTTCATTATCCATCATGTATACAACTTATATATCCATCATTCCAGGTGGTAATAAATACCAACGCTTATAATTTTGAAATGTTTACTGTCTCCTGGAATTCTTAAAGCTAATACGATCCTAAGTGCTCTGGGAACGTATTTCAGAGTGTAAATAACGTATCTTTGGTCGGCCACCTCAATGGTGGACGAACTTCTGAATAATATTCACTAACTTTCGAGAAGGTTTCATGGAAACAGTCTTTTAAAAATCTTTACCAAACCTGTCGATTACCTTTAAAATTCGCGGATAAGCACTTAATACCCCTCCTTCGTATTCACAAGGCCCCAACTTCTCCTTCGAGAGGTCCAACGTTCAAATCTTATTAGGTAACTTTGCACCTTGAAACAGCCTATGATGGCTTCCTTTATCATCTTTACTAATTGAAACATTCCTAAGGATCTCTCTCATATCATTGCAATTAAATTAAGCAGTACAATTCTGTATATATTAATTTATTTATTTGTTCTTCGATTCTTGAAGTGTAATTTTATGGTGGCTATGGACACATCATTTCACGTACTTAAAAATTCCTCAATCGATATTCACAAAGCAGATCTTAAATACAGGCCGAACATCTGATGGAAATAAGATGAAAGAAGCACAAGTCTTTGAAATATGGAACGAAAACTATGCACAGTTCATTAAGATAAATATTTAAGTTGCTGTGATATACGATGTTCAGTGAGTAGAGGGAATTGTAATGAATGGTGAAAATGAAGTGGTTTGGGGTTTACTGCACTGGACTAACCCGGCATTTTCTAGAATGACCGAGTAAAACACTAAACCACCTTATCAGTTATAATATATGTCCCGAATAAGATTTAAACCGGGGACACCTGCACGAAAACAAATCTGATGAATTTTGGCTAAAAAAAGACAAGCAGCATATCCATTCGGTCACAGAGGTCTGCGTATGTATAAAAAATATACTCAAACATACACCCACTCATACACATAAAGATACATATGCACATACGTACGTCCATACAAACACACACAGTACGTATAGAGGTCGAGATAATACCTTGAATTACTCCGGCCTGACAGGCTCCATGACGGATGAGGACGGGTGGCGAGGGCAAAAATCCCTTTCCCTGCGGTCGTCCAAGTCGAGGACGTCTGAGCTGACTGCGCTATCCAAGGTTTCATGTCAGTTCTGACACTACGTGTCATAGCTTTCAGCCCCACGAGCCAATCAACGTAATGATCTGTAATTTTAAGCAGAAAACATTAACGTACTATATATATATATATATATATATATGTAAACAACGAAAATGAAGACGTTCCGATTAATCCGCATTCTTTGTATGCATTGATGGCATTCCTTGAAGTACCTCATAGGAAGGGGTATGACCTGACCGGCTTTACCGTAGGATATAATTACATCGTAACACTAACGGGTGATTTACAAGAAAGTAAGTTATATATTGTACAAGTTCTTCCACGATAAAAATGTATAATTTGGCTGCTTAGCCAGGATATTTTTTTATTCGAAGTAGATCTAAATATACTGCACAGAATCATTGAATTGTGTGGTATATTTGGTACATGACATTTGAGACAGTGTCGCTAAATAACCTGAGAATTAATAACAATCATCTTCTCTGCAAAACTATTACTGTAACTAAATTCAGCTAAGATTTTCCTGTTTGTAATTACATCATAAACATTCACTTGGCTGGAATTCGACAGGAACTGATGGGAAGCTATCGTTCAGAAAGAACGACTGAATGACGTTAACAAGGATTAGTAGTGCTGTAAGTCAAAACGCTGAAGCATTTTGACGGTTTATGGGAATAGGAAAAGAGAACAAACTGTATGCAAATAACTTAGGCAAGAGTAGACAGAGCACTTACGTATCAGACCTACCTATCTGTTAAAAGCCCATTTTCCCAAGATCGCTATCATGATTACAGTAAATTCTTCATTCTCTACAGAAATACCAATTAATGCAATTACAGTGTTATATAGCCAACGTAGTTTTAAGTCTGCCTTGAGTTATTAAATCGTGTACGACATATCCTCTGTCAGGTTTCCATGGAAAACAGTCAGCTGTAGACGGTAAGAAAACAATTTGTTAAATACTGAGGACATTAAATAAAGTTATCTCATAAAATGGCTATTCCCAAAATAAGTACGGGGTACTGAAACAATTATTAGGGCAAACCTTTACAGAAATATAAAAAAATCCTCTTTTTGCTTACAAATGGTTCTTAAGTTAATTTCAGTCCTGAGCTATTGTTCGTGATCTAAGGGAATATTTATAAAATTCACAAATAAATGAAACTGCGAAGTTTAGATAAAGGAAGAACGCTAATTTCACGATTAATTAAACGTTGAGCTTTCAATAAAGTCAAAAACTACTGCAACATAAGGCATCTAGTGCCGAGGTTATGAATGCATAAAGTTACACCCGAAATCTCCTACACGTACCTGGTACTTAATTAAGCACAGGGTAGACTTCACCTTTCAGCATGCATTTCCAACCCAGATATGCTCCATTTTCACGAGGTAATATCGAATTTTTTTACAGAAGGTTAATTACAGGCCCACCTATGTGCAATAGTTGTGCAATATGTCTCTAAGTTAATTTTTATAACTGTATCATGAAGGTGTTAACATTTATCTCTCTGTGTATTTATAATTTAAACTGATTTTTAACTATGTAGGGGAAAATGAGTACATTTTTTAAACACTGAATTTTCAGTTTTTGTTTCGGTTGACTTGGTCTTCGTCGTCACGTTTGGTTGATTTCATTATTGAGGCATGGTTCCACAACGCAAACCATGCCAAATGCCCCGAGGCACGGTAAATTTACGGTTGAAAACTTGAAGCTTGTAACCTGAAACGAATAAAAACGCAAATACTACACTACGAATCATACAGAGCATCAAGACTCCTACCATTCTGCAAGTAGTCATTAGGTTAAATTTAATAACAAACATGATTTTCAAGTGGAAATAAAAACAAAGTACATAAATAAATACTGTTGTAATTCAGGTCACAGCATCCGTTACTGAGAAGAATAGTGGGGTTTTATGCAAAAACATAATTTTACCATATAAAATTTTTTCCAGCCACAAATCCACGGTTCACATTCCACAAAGCGAGGCTGTGGTAACCGACTCATGGATACAAAATCATATCATCTATCTTAAATTCAGTCATGTTAGTGAGATTTTAGGTTCTTACTTGCTAATATGAAGATGGCTGTCTTCTCAGTTGTACCATGTAGCATGGCAGAAGTTTATCGAAGTTTCAGAGGTATTTGCTGCCTCCAGCTAACCATGCAATAGCCCAGAAGACAGCCATCTTCAGTTATGTTACTTTAAGATTACTTTCTATGTACTGATTTGATTTACTTGAAATTCTGGCAGCTGGGAATATACCATGGAGTTGACGTGGATCTGAGAGAAACAATGTATGGATAAAACGGTTTAAGTTAAGGTTCAGAGCTAATTTTTGGTAAATTTGGAGATGAACCTTCAGATTCCGTATGTGCAAGAAATTTCTCGACAATCAGAATAAACAAAATTTAAAGGAAAACCACGGAGACAGGCACCGTCGCCTCTGACAGCTGTTACAGACCTAGCATTCTAGCCTGGACGTCCGGCCCGCTGGATTCTGCTATTGCCGGTTGAATATCGATCGTGCGACCTCGGAAAGCTACAGTCGCTGTAGGGGCCTTAACACTCCTAGATCAAAC
Organism: Zootermopsis nevadensis; assembly: GCF_000696155.1. The sequence continues at coordinate 232,843 of NW_019061031.1, forward strand.
CTTAAGCAAGATATTTCAAACCACAACCTGTTGGACTTACTACATACATCCATCACAACTGTAACACCATCATCCAGACTTCAGAAGATCCAGCCTAAACAATCGAGTTAATATCGAAACGTCTTTAAATATATGAATACTTGAGCGGCAATTCCTTCCACGATCAATAACTCTGCATTTTGCACATTCAGTGTATTTATGGGTTTTGTATGAATCTCAGAATAAATAGCTCTTATTTAAAATTCTTCAGTGTCAGGACTTTTTCAATCGTCTATTGTTTAAAACCCACGACTTTTCGGAGGCTAGTTCTGTATCCGTCTTCAGGTGAGAGAGACGGAACCAGTCTCCGAAACGTCATGAGTTTTAAAGAACAGACGATGGAAAAAGTCCTGACAATGAATAATTTTAAGTGTAATCTATCGTCGTCAAAACCCTTTAGAATTGAAGCTCTTATTTCCTTGCAGAACAATGATCAACTGATCTGTGTAATGGAGATGCGTTGTGTTCTCTTTGATATATTAACTGAATATTTATATATTATTTAGACAATCTTCGATTTAAAAGTTTAATGTAACATTTCTTCGATTTGTTTATAAATTATTCGTCAGTGCCACAGATGAAGAGAACAGAAGGCCGAATTTAAATGTCATAAAACAAACATCCAACAGCAAGGCCTATTTTAATAATAAAATCCAAGTTTTTACAATTAATATTGCCACAGATAAATAAATCGTGGTCATGTCATAAACTAGAAATACAACTTATTCTTTTCATTCTGTTTTTAACTCGGAACGAAAGTGAGAATGAGATAGATATTATTTTGGGAAATTATATAGAACGCAAAAGTAAATGTTAATTCAACAGTCTCAACACTTATAATTTTATTTGGTGTTATTCCTGATGATGGCACCAATGCCGAAACATGTCGGGTAATAATTTTAGATAATTTTGCCACATTTCACCTCCGATGATTTTGTACAAAATTCCGATTGTAACTGATGGATTATGAAATACATAATGTTTTATGAGAAATACAGATAAAGGGAGAAACAGCTAGGAAGCTAGGTCGTCCCGGCTGTAACACGACTGGGGTAGCATACTGTTTTAATACGATTAGGGATTCGGATTGTCAGGATCCCGGTTTACAGGGGCGGCTGAGTGTTGGCAAGTTAGCATACAGTATGCATGCACTCTGCATGTAACCACACATTACTACAGCCAGTTAAAGCAGTAATAAATTGCACGGGTTTTCCGTGGCTTCTCTTCACGCACAATTCATAGTAAAGGAAATCCGAAGAATATTCTTTTTGGCAAGATTCTGAGAACACGCCAGCGAACGCCATTTATTGGGACCACTGTTGAACAACCGTTGCCAAAACCCCCATGGTGGAGCGGCTAATTCATTGCAGTACTGCGAGATTGAGACACTAGTATGTAGAATATAATTACTGAGGGTTTGTTTGTATTTGCTTTCTCTTGAACGAAAGCCAAAATAATTGGCCTGGCTTAACAGTTCAGGTTAAATTGTGATGCAGTTTATCAGATGTTTTGTCAGTTCTCAATGAGGATTTCATGATATGACATGCACTATATTTATATAATATTTTACTAATGATTCTTACATATTAATGCCATATAAACCCTGGATTTCTTTGTCTGACAATCATCAAGCATGAAACGAGAATGTTTCGAAATATTATAAAGATCATCGGATTTTGATACATTCTTTGTCAGAACGTATGCAATGAGAGTGTGAACTGAATTCATGTGGCTCAGTTTAGGGTTCGTCGTCGGAATCTTGTTAGTTATTCCGTAGTCAATTAAAATGTTCGCAATATTCATTTCCTAATTCGTTCACATGCACATCCTCTCAATTTATCAATGGCGTTACCAGATTTAACTACGAATTAGTACGACGTTGGAACCAGAGGAGACACAATGCTTGTCAACATCGGTGATTAAATAAAATTTAACCATTCCAAATAATATTCTACAGTAGCTTCTTCGGATGGTCACAGCATGCTGAAATAAACGAAACACCCAAGCTAAACCGCCCCGAAAGATGTAGAGGTCTGTATGCGCATATAAAAAGCGTCTTGTACTCTGGTGGCCAACTGCGCATCTGACATCTGATTCAAGATTTTTGTGGTATTGATAGCTTATTAGGTATTTTACAAGTGGCGCGGAAATGTTTGGGGTTATAGTCAAGGATTGGAAGAAATGGCCTTCGAAACAAAATACTATCCCAAAAACTTGTACGGACAGGCTAGTGGAAACTAATGAAAACCTCAAAACCTCGAACGATACCCTGGCCCAGCTTCGAAGCTGTTACGTTTAGCGTATAAATCTAGAGGGTTAGAAAGATCTTTCTGTGAATTTGTATGATATCAATATCAAGCCAAAATATCAAATAATAATTATAGTAATTATTATTATTGTATCAGATCCCTTTACTCCCAATCTACGTTGACTGATGATTACTCTGTGATTAATATGCAAAACTTTAGTATATGTACGTGCTTAAAGTAATAGAATTGCTTAATTATTAATGCACAGATTACGCGGGAATTTACATTGGACAGAATTGATTACATCAAACAGCAATTGATCACCTACGAATCCTATCGATTATTCTGACATCAGAAATCACGTCACATCAAACTTTGACACCCGCCAGCTTATTAATTGTGCCAAATTGCAAAATGGTATGCAGATTGTTTGATTCATGTCCCTGATGCATTACTAAGTAAAGATTTCTGCACATAAGCTTTTCTACATATTTCCACTCTAAACATGACCACTGACGGAACATTACCATGATACTCGTATTTCTGGCAGTTTAAGTATATTCTTTCGCAGTGCCTTGGCACAAAGAACAATTATTATCCGCTTCCATAAATTCATTCTCTTTTCAATATTATTTCATCACGTCTTCCTTTGATTACTCAAGTCTTAAAATATCCATACCATTTTCCCCATTTATATTTACAACGGATTCGTTAACTGTTTCTCGACACCATACACAATACAGACAAGAAGTTCGTACGGCGCATAAAAATAGGAAATACCATAAAAGATGGTATTAGCTTTTTAAAGGTGGCATTTCGGCGACGTCTACTTGATTCCTTAAGCTGTCGAATGTCAAAAACATAGGGTCAATTCTAGGCCTGAATTTTTGCATATTGAATTATGTATTTGTCCCTTCTAATAGAACGTCTGTTATGACCGTGCGTGTCCTTCCTAATATGTTCTGAACAAATTCACGGGTTTTCATGACATCTGTTATGGACGTCATGTGGTTGGAATGTAATAACGATTGCTTATTAAATATTATCATTATTATATCGGAGATAAAATGGGCTTTGTATTATGCTTTATTATTAAATTGAATACTCAGAATCTAAAAAGAACTTTGTCTCAACGATTCAACATATTCAACAGACAGGTTAGCAGGATATGAAAATAAATAGTTACAGATACTATTTAGTGATGTATTTCTGTGTAAATGCCCACTACTAGAAGTCCTGATATTTAAAATAATTACATACATCGCAGTGTGGTAACTTTTAATATGAATAAAAGGAGTAAAACTTGTATATGCTTTAATGATCCATCCTCAAACTACATGAATATGCCTTGCTGAAATGGACGAATAATTTTTACCATAAACTAATACGGATTTCTTCACACTGCAGCCGTGTCTGTATGATGGAAGGGAGCCAATAAGGTACGAAGGTGGAACAAAGTCTATTGCATATAAAAAACTACGCAAAATATACAGAGTGTAGAAATCAGTGCAGGGTCGCACATGTGTCTCAGAGACAACAATAAAGTTATTACCATATCAACATGCTTCATGAAAGCGCCCCAACAGGAACAAACCTCCGCAGTAATTTGATTTTTGGGGTCCTTATATCCGCGGAAATTCATCGTCCCCCCCCCCGCCAAGCCGTATACTCCGACAAGTGTAGGCACATCGTTAAATACGGCCATCACACCTTCTTCAGTACACATTGCGATTGAGGACAGGAGCACATGACCTGTGGATGATTTGAACATGGGCCAAATGGATTGATAAGGTGGTTCTGGGCGAGTATGAATTCCTCTCCAACACAGAGACCTATGATGGACGACATAATCACCCCCACAGAACCTGCTTTTTCTGTCTTTGTCTAATCCATTACACCACTGATTTCTCTCATTTCCATCTCACTCTCACTGCTCGAATTCCCTGAGGTGATGTTCGATTTTGGGTTCAGTGATCCGTTATTACAGCCAACATAATATGCTGATGGGACTAGACCTTGAAGCAATGATTTAACATGCTCTCTACTCCAGCTTACTAGTCCCCATTTAGAGGACCCCTGCCCTATCTAACGCATACATATGCGATATTTGATTTTTTTTGTATAGTTTTGTGTGTGGAGAGGGAGGTGTTTGGGATACTTCATTGAAAACGTCACATAGTGTACAATTTTATTATCACGACATTCATACTTCAGAGTCAACGGCTGAAATATTAGCCGGATGAAGAGAGTGTGATTTGGACCATTACTACAGACAACAATAGTTATTTCCGACGAGAGTTTTCGTAGCGTCTCTTATTTTGTCATCTCTGAAATTTGTATTGTCGAATATTTGTGCTGCAAGTCAGCTTACGTGGTTCTACAAAGGTCCAGTTCAGTAAATTATACTTAAATTTACACCGACATTTTAATGCATTTCTACCTAAACATCGCTTTCTACATGTTAGCACTCCTCTATAGTATTCTGCAGATCCCGGATTCAAGTCTGCACACAAGTTCGCGGTATTAACTTAAGTAAATGTTAAGACACTATCTTGAAACAAACCATCAGTGCTTATTTAAAAGTTCTTTCCAATTCAGCATTTCCAATAATCACAACGTTGGATGCTGTATAGAAATTATGCAGTCGGGAAAGAACGACATAAGTGACGTTATGGAATAAGTTCAGGTATGAAGCTAATATTTAAGTTAAAAGTTATTTTGGCTATCCGCATGAATATTTAGGGGCTTACAGTTGATAAGACTATTACAGCAGCATCCTTTCTTGCCCCCTTGAATTCAAAGAATGATCATCATCGTCTTCACTATCATCCCTTTGTAAAGGACGTCATAAGTGTTCTTAACTTCCATTTATCTTATGGAAATTTATAAGATAATACCATGAAGCAAAATCCTTGACAATTTTATAGTCGCTCAGCTGGTCAAAGAAGTCCTCGCAGTCTATGGAATCCAATGTTTTATTACAGGGCAAAAATTTCGGGGCGTAAGAAGTCTATGCACATGAATAGATAACTTTGATATGTAATTATTAATTTAGTAGTTCCGATACCCTATTTTTATGAGAGATAGCATTTACAGGTAAGTAGCCTCCCCTTCTTTCATTATTTGGCCTGATTTTAGTTGCTGCCATCTTGTGAAAGCGGGAAGTTTTGCTGAAGATACACGGGACAATACGACCCAATGCAACGTGTTGTGGTGGTTCGGTTTCCCAAAGGTTCGAAAAACCTGGCTGTCTCCGTCATCAAGGCGTCTTCTAAACGTAATGTTTAAAACCAGCCAAATGAAGATGATTATCAAAGCAATAATAATAACAAGAGTCCAGATTTTCTAAGTGGGTAATAATGCGAACTACGTGACTTAGTAAGGTATCAATCGCCCTTACTGGAATGCAGAAGCAACGCCTAAAGTTGGATCATATTCGAAGCATGAATATTGTTACCACATTTGCCGTTTAACAAAGCAGCCTCATTGCTTTGTGACTGAATGCTGTCTCGGTTGGTTGTACCACTGTTCACTCTCGAGTCACTTACTTGTCAGAGGTGTGCGCCATTTTGACGTCACATTAAAATATAAATTGCATCTTTACATAAATAATGACGCCTGAGATGTAAACCCGAGCTAGGTGGTTTACTTGCTTCGAGTTAAAGCCGAACCTTTATCCTCTGCTCTTTGAAATCTTCAGGTTCAAATTATTATGCAACTCCGGCCGTCTACTTGTCAGGCGCTCATCCATAGTGCATGATGCTCAGAAGGAATTCTCGTCAGTAACTACAGTTACCGTGTTTCCTCACATCTGTCATTGTCTAGCTCTTTTATGTTATTCCTTCCCTCTTTATCATCCAATTTCTACTTATTATTGTTCATTTTATCATCAGCCGCTGAATGAAATAGGCCTATGGAGTATCAACTGTTTTTATTTTCAAGTTGCGGTTCAAGATTAGATACCGGTAAATAAACTGTGTTATATTTTTTATTGCATGCGTCGATTACTACATTAAAAACTTCTTGTGCTTTACGATGTAACTTCTGACTGGCTGCATAGTTAATACTAAAAACTTATCACTTTAGAATTAATATATATATTCTTTTCTTTTTCATTATTTAGCAAAGTGCACAGAACAACATATTTAAGCAGACGTGGCGACCGAAAACGAATTACTACCTCCAGGTAATACGACACACTGACGTGAACAGTCTTTCTTCCAAGAAAATGGTTGGAGCTGTTCACACAGTCTGTTTGCAGTTGGCATGCTTGCGTCGTATTGGACAATTTTTCGGGGCACCTAGTGGGAATCCCAGTCGAGATGCACACCATCCTGTTTGAGATGCTGCCCAGCGTCGTTTCGTAGATATTGATCGACGTTTCAATGTTACTTACTGCCTCCATCATCAGGGTGAAAAAAATCTTCACTCATCCCGATTGAGAACTTGCAAGGTTCGTGTCAGGTATGTGACTAAGCGATCGTTGTATGTACTTTTTAAACATCTACTTTAGTCATAACTCCGGATTCCACAAATAACCTCCACCAGGGTAGCCAGAGCACAGTCAGATATTCAAACAACGATGTCAACGATCATATACAGGCCTTCAGTTTCACGTTATTGTAACATTACGTAAGCATGAATTTTCATGTCAGACTGTACCTAGATACGGATATTGTTCACAGTAATTCGAAGCGAAAGGGTCACTTGAACCTTTAGTAGCCGTTTTGTAAAAGTGGTGGCGCTATAAACACAATTTTATCTTTCAGTTTCTCCCTGTGACGGGAAACAAAACAGCGCATTAGCTATATACCCCTTTGCAACAGATGACGTTTTCAAAACACAACCCTCCAATACTTTAGTTTGACAGTTGACAAGCGGGTAATTTCCATTGATTGAGACATTCTATCATGTGTCAGTTTACGTAATTGGTATCACAGTATTTACCCTCTCTCTGTTTTAAATTACGCCAACCCCCACTCCATCATTCCAACCCAGTTAACATAAAACACATACAGATCTTTCCTACAAAAGCACTGGGAGCTTTGTCTAAAGCGTACTGTTGGTTTTGATGTTTGTTAAACTTTGTTATTTTTTCAGCTTTTATCCACCAGGCAAAAGTAATATAGGAGGCATCTGTGTTATAATCAGTCATATGACCCCTGACGTACAGTCAATTAGGCCACAATACGTCGGTGTCATGTTTTGTTATTATTTGTCTTATAATTAAATTTAGGGAAATGTAAATAATGCCTGTAACAGAACCACTCACTAAGCAACTTCCCACTTCAATACAACCCTTTATGTTTCCTATAAAGCCTATGTCTCCTGCGTGTTGTGCGAACACACAAACAATTCAAGGGCAAGTTGTTATAAAATGATGGATAGTCTGATGTACAACATATCCGTAAACATGCAACGCTTTTAAGACTATCCTAAGAAACAATGAATTTATAATTTTATATACAAATATGTCAAGGTCAAATACAGTCGGTTTTATTACTTCATTTGTTAGGTCACTTGGCATTTAACAGATCACCTACGGAGAAAAGCCTGTAAACCACAAACTCCGATAACAGGGCTAAACGTCTGTGTATTGATGGATATGGTGATTCGACTCGCGGGTATTATTCGGCTTACAGCACACAGTTTGTAAGCTCCAAAAAGCAAAATCTGTCATGAATTCTTTCCACACTTAGAATAATTGATCACGGTGTATAAAGTATGAGGTTATGTAGCGTCAAAATGAATTAGACTATCGTAGCCTAGTTCAAGACACCACCATAAAAATTATGTTTCAATGTCCCAGAAAAATCATGAGAAAGCTCAAGACATTTGGAGCCCCATTCGGGATTCGGTTCGGAGACGGCAACTCTATGTATTTTCTTTTGCTTTTTTTAAAATGTTCCTTCAGAAATAATGTTTTAAGACAGAGCAGAGTCGTTCAGTCAGTCAAGAAACTCCTCGCTTCGACCATATTCGAAGTCTTTCTTCATAAAAGTTTTGAAAAGAGCCTGCTACTTGTCTAAATCGTATCCTGAACCAGATGGAACTAGGCCACATCCTGAAAACTTAGTTCTTAAGATCCATTTTAATATTATTATCCAATAAAGTACAGGTATCCCAACAACTTTTTACTGAAATATTGTATGCATCTCATTTCTCCCATTCGTGTCAGATGCTCCGTCCATCTTACCCTCCTTGATTTGATCACTAATAATATTTGAATAAAATTTTTAAATACAATGTGGTGGTACCGTTCACAGCCTGAGTTCCTCCTCCAGATAAGCTTTCCGTAACGAAATAATCATCATCATCTGCAAGGTCAGACTATTTTTCTATAAGCAGCGTGTGAAATTAAGGT
>NW_019061031.1:241564-263554 GCF_000696155.1 Zootermopsis nevadensis
GCTGAATTTTTTTCACTCCGCCCGTCCGTTAATCCTGACGACTCAGTTCCAAAACCACTTAAGGTTGTTGCGTTGTGCGTTGACCTAGCGATAGCCTGATCCTCATCCAAGCAATTCCACCGAATATATAATATATTACCGGTAAATTAAGCAATGAAAAACAAAGATAAATTACATTTATCTGCATATTTCCTTACAACAAACTACGAAATAGGCTTAGGCAAAATATAATGGAAAGTAACGAAGGGGAATATATGAAATACCAACACAGTACCTACGGGCTAGTTGTACGTAGTATTTCCCATCCGCTGTATTTTTTAGTTCCGAAATGCAAGAGACGTGTCTGATGAACTAGCCTGCAGGATATTAGCATTTAACAACGCACACAGGGCTCTGAGCCCAGTATATTACAGGGGCGAGCAAATATTTTTACAAGCCACACAAAAAGAACTTAATTAGCCTATCCTACAAAAGTATCGATATTTTACAGCGTAGAAAAAAATCACAGTCTCGTATAAACAAAGCTAGTCAACATTATAATAATATAGCTTTTTACAGAAAAGTTTAACAAAGTCTGTTCTACAAAACAATGTGGAAAAAATTAAACAATTCTCACACTTTCCGGGCATAAACACAATTTCAATTTTTTTATATAATGACGTCGAAAATATTTACCATGACTGTATCATATATTTTTCTGAAACTTGTATATACTATCCATAGTCTGACGAATATCACTAATTGTTACATCAGTTGGACTAATGTATAAGTAATAGTTTGCAATTATTAATTCAATTTACTAACAATTCTAAGTGCCTTACGCATACAGCCACCATTTTCAGTTTTATCCTGTAGCTTCATTTATGTTACGATAGAAAAAGGTTAACACCATCACGTAACTGAGTTTCTGTACGTGATCAGTGCACGAATTATTCTATTAGCTGTAGAAAAATAATAGTAATGATCTGTGATTAATGCAGAAAAAAAAATATATATATAGAAGTCCTGTGGGCGACTATCACAGTAGTATGGAAAAAGCGATTGTAATGAATTTTTAAATTATTTGAAGGAGTTACGGCAGCTACCATCGGCAGCCACAGAAGCAGTAACTATCATGTATATTACTTCTTGTTTTCCCCTTATTTTCTTCTCGTACAAAAACAGAGCCTTCCCTTCACTAAACGTCTATTTTACGGGCCAGAAACAAGTCGTGAGTGGTTTTGATGTATGCCCTAGTCGAGAGTGCAGAATTTAGAACTGCTTACACCGAGTGTGTTTGTCACTAAGTCCTGTAGTGTTAATCGACACTCCGGGTAGTGTCTGTCTATTGCTGGCCAAAGAATGACACATTTCCAGAAATTAATCATTTCAGAGCAGACGCGCATCCGATGTTCTTAAAGCTGTTTGTAATGATATATCTTAAAAATGCGTGCCTCGCAGGCACAAATGTGCACAGTAATCGTGAATATAAATTAAGGCTTTACAGTTAAGTAAATGAAATTATTAATACAGACGATGTTCTTGGCTTCTGTAGGACTGAAGAGCAAATTCGTCAATGCCAAGTTTGCGAACAGCAGCAATGGAAACATTTACAATACCAGTGTTATAAAGCTACTGTCTGAGACACCATTAAGGCTGTAGGAAGGTTCTATGAAAACGTAAAGCTTATGTGTACTGAAATATTTAATTGCTGTCAAATGAAAAACATTAATCACGAAGGATTCGTTCACATCATACAAAACATTTACCTCAAATAAATAATTACATTCATTTTCAGAAATACTTTAACGACTTAATGGAAAGTTTAAGGGTCGTTAGGTTGACATTCCATCGACACAACAATTTTTGATTATAACCTCAATGTTTATTAAGATCCACTAGATATTTCGATCCTAAGTGATCATCTTCAGGTGGTTCTTTTTAAGTGATCAAAACTAATACATATGAAAGCTAAATTGTATGCATATATGAAATATACCATACGTATGAATCCATGCAATTGTTTTACAATTATTAGTAATAGGTATGTACCTGGAAGCTTATTTGTTAGTTTCGATCACTTAAATAGAACCACCTGTAGATGACCAATTAAGGTCGAAACATGCAGTAAATCTTAATAAATACCGGGGCCAATCTAACGATCAACACACAACGGGATGCATCCCTTGAATCAAGATAAAGGGCCACTTTGCTTAAGGAAATATACCGAACATACTATAAGTCCCATGGCAAACAAAGCTTCGTGTATATTCTTACATGCCCCCCCCCCCAACAGGTATGACGGCAATTGTTAGGTCGTTCATGTTAATTTATTTAATGGCTCTTTTACTCAAAGGCATAAGCTTACAGAAAAGTTCACTGAAGTCTTTTCAGTACGCCGAAAGAATTTTGTACTGCAAAGCTAGGTAGGAGAAACCCGTCGAAACCGGCACACTTAAGACAATCAGTAATTTAAATCCACTTCGACTGTGGCAGTTTAAGTTGAAAGCCTCTGAAATGCTGGAAAGTGAACTTGTCTGAAACCTTACAGAATGGCCGTTTCAGACCGACCTCTGGATACAACAGTCTCCTGCATGTTGTACTTAAAGAACTAGAGGACTATTGCCTTGTCGCGCGCTCGACCTCAAACGCGACGCATTTACCTGAACAACAGACAGACGTCATGGGAAAACGAAACGCTCTCTTTTAACGGTACCCGGAAGTGAGCAGTTGACCCTCCTAATCATAAAATTCGAGTAACACGTGGAGAAGTCCAAAGTCAGGAAATCTATTCCCGTAAACCACAACTGATATGCGAAGTGAGGTGGATCGAACAGAGCGCTAAAACTGACTGAAATTTATTACAACTTCAGTTAATTAAAAAACACCGTGCAGTAATTTCCTTAAGCATAAAGTGAAAACTAATAACATTAGCTTAAAACAGACCTATAAGCAGAGTACATTTTCGACATTTCATATTTAATTACAAAGAATTACATTCTGGACTTCATATTCCACACGCAATATAAACGATTCTCTCATTGACTTCATATGTTTGCTCTTTAAATAATTTGCAAATCGCTGTTTATATAACATACTTATTACTTAAACATAGTGATATATTCATCAATAAACAAACAAGATACAAATAAAATCTTTAAAAATGTCAAACCACTTTATGGTAAAACAAAATAAAGAAAGAATTTCGAACGTGGTATGATTTTCACAATTCTGAAGATTTTTATATCATGATCTCTCCTTCTTTATCACATTTGAAGAGCTTTGTACATCCAACGAGAGCGAAGTGATCCTAGAAGCTCCTGAGGGTCTCGTGCTGTAGTTTCAGTTTCAACATTTTGTCTGATATTGAATGAGACAGTGAAAGTCAGAAGGAAGACAGAGGGAGAAACCAGTGAAAGTAGTCGAATAAGAGAGATCATCGGTGATAAATCCGTACTTATTAGAGAAGTTCTGGCAAGTTCATCCGAGTTATAATATATATAGTGTTATTCTGTAACTAACACAACATAATTTAGTTACTCAATATAAACTGAGTTAACTACAAATTTACACACAAACCTGCTATTTTTATATAAGAAATAAAATGATGAAGACCCGTTTCCTGCCTACATCAAGGGGTATAAAATGAAGTCCTGTTGCAATAAGGAAGTAACACCTCTCCACTAGTCTCTCTTGCATTCTGTGAGAGGTTCTCTCCCCCAATAGAAGAATGCCAACGTTGCGCATGGCTCAATTGCTAATAAAGCGTGGAGAGCGACGGGAAATTGGTCTCTGTCCTCAGACACTTTATAATGTTACTAACATGATCTCAAAATTAACACAGCTAATTCCTCCAGATTTGTTTTCAAACGTATTAGTTCAAGACGTAACAAAACTTAATGGATGATAATACAATAGCAAATCGTGAAACAAGAACAGGTAAACAAATGCAATCATTAATTGTGTAAAGTCTGACTATACACACTTCATTTGATTTTATGTAAACAATTTATTTCATATAAAGTTTAGTTGATTTTAGAATTTCTGTAAATCAGCGCTATCAAAATATAAGTTAGAAACAAATTATAAATATTTAGATTAACTTGAATGCAAACTTAGTTCAGCAGTTGAGAAAGATCAACTACAAGCAAAAACTTTATTTCAGAAACGTACATCCACGTCTTTCTAAAATAGGTATCATTTACCTTTTTCATTTATGGAATACTAAGCCGTACTGGTTATTGATCATAAAGAATTATTACGCAGAGTAAACTAAGGTGGATATTGGACGAAATATTGGCGGCCTATTTTAAATGACTATTCTTGTTTGAAAGGAGATAAATATTCTTCTAACGATAACGCAGCGATAAAGGGCAAGGAACACTGTACCTTAAAGCGACATAATCCACATGCCAACCGCACACTGCACCGAGGAAGTAATTGCTGCTTATTGCAGCCGTACAGGCTATTTATAGAAGCAACCCCGAGTACAATTCTCGCTTAAAATGCTGCACGCCTCGTCTCATTTATTTTATTTATATCCGAAGAAAGAAGAAAGCAGAAACTTCTATGGTTGAGATTCATCCTCCACGTGGTAAACTCACCTTTCGAAAAACTGGATACAGAAATTTACAGGTAATAGACTTTTTTCTTTTTGTAGGAAATTTTTTGCTGGTCTGTGTACCATACAGCGTATCTTTTATCCAATACAGCGGGAGGGGGGGCCATGAATTGAAGTAAATTATTTTAACATAGAAACTTGCATGATTTCTACCAGCTCTAAAGAAAGTAATGGATAAGATAGATACTTTAATTCAAATATAGGCCACATAAGCGGACACGCAGACGGGAAAATAGACAGAATGAACAATAAATGACATGAAACATATAAAGACTTGGTTTTAAGTGCAAAGTCATATAACCTCAAAATTAATAATTATTTCTGCATGTAGGCTGGACTGAGTTCGGTTTTTATTATCAATAATATTTAATTAGAAATAAATAGAAATGACGTAGAGGCTGTGGGAAAGGGAAACATGTAATTTAAGTATGCAGCAAACTAAATCTTCAATATCGAACCCGAAGTTTTAACGTCGTGAACACAAAACCTCGTTCTTGGACTCTATTCTGTGATGATTAAATCTACGCCAGCAAGATATGCTCTCCCATGATCTACTACAGTCTCCTCATATTCTTATTCCCGCCGCCATCTTAAAACGGCCGCATTCTAATATGACTTCTTACCAACACTGTATACAGGACCAAGTTCACTTTTTCGCTTTCTTTATCTATGTGTCCCAGAGGAGCAGAAGATATAAATTACAAGTTTCTCGATGTCAAAGTTTTTGTTTTCCGATCACCATAGTTTCAAATATTTTCCTTTCGAGCAATGATCTTATGTATTTCTAACTTATACGCTTCCCTCGTTGTGAAAGGCTATATATCAAAATTACAGTTTGCCCCCAAAGTTTGGAATTTTACATTATAGGATATTTTCATATACCCTATAATGCTTTAAGTTGGATCAGCCTTTCATTCAAACATCTAACACGTTATTTTAAATGTAATTTAAAGATGTTTCATAACTACTGATCACCACATAATAACATAAGCTATCTAGATTTTACTGCAACAACAACAATGTGCATCTCGAATTTAGTGGACTGAAGATAATATAATACGCCGAAATATTTATCTTCAAAATTTTTAAAGTACTAATATTATAACTATATGTTAAAATAACATTTTAGTTGTATGTGATGCCAAAGGGTGTATGATGTATGGCTTATACATTTGTCTGTACAGTTTTGTACATTATAGAAACAAACAACGTAAAACGAAATTAAAAATTAAATCATGTAATCCCCTGTGCGTTTGGTTACAGAGTTTCAGGGCTCGCTGTATATAGAATAACGAGCAAAATAATAGCCCCTAAAATAATGTATATAATTTGGCTTATTTGTTACAAGTTAGATCCCGTTTGGTTTCAATAATGCCGAATCAAGTACCCTACTTGCTGTCCGAAATCAGCAAGAAATTAATAATATGCGTAATGAAAAGGTTTTCTGAAACAGAAATTACATTCGACTGATGAAAATGAAAGGATTTTATGAACAGCGTTGGATTATTCCAAACGGATTAGAATACATGTTTGTTTTGGGGAATGGATTGGATGATTGGATGCCGGTTCCAAAGGGGCATTTTTATAATCCGCCAGGATTACCTTACGTACGGCGTAATGTACAGGCTTTCCTGTTGTGCTGATACGTTTTGATCCCTTCTGCATAGCGAACTGCAGATAATGTCACCGTGTGTAAAATTCTAACACATCCATCAGTGCAATATTAAATGCATGTAGCTTTCATACGGCAACTGTTTTCATACTTGTTTTACGTCATAAAAATTATAAAACGATCAACGTGTGACTATGAAAAAACATTATTTAAATGAGATAGACGACTCTCCCCGACAAATCCAGGATCAGAAAGGTTCTTCATCTTTGGAAGCTCACAAAGAAATATCTGTGTAGTTTTATCTGAGTTACGTCATAGTCAATAAAAAATTCGCTTCAAGGTTTCGCTTCAACAACGGCTAATTAGAATTTTGAGGCGATTCAAATATAGATAACAGACAGTAGCAAAAATAACATACAAACTGTTAGGTTCAAGACAAGTATAAGAAAATCATATTACCGGAAACCCTTATAATCATTAATGAATTTAAAATATCAGACTTTCGTAACATTTTTTAGAAGAAAACACTTTTCTCTGAACGGCTCCTGAATATGGATTTTAGGAAAGAGAAACGAACAAACGTTAGAAGCATCTGAACACAGAATTACGAAAAACACGTTTGTATTGAACATTCCGCAGACTGGTCCTGATTATGGCAACAGTATGTTTATTCGAAACGTTCTTATCCATCTACAAGTCCTTACAGCGTGACAACGCAGAAGACCAACGTACCAAGAAATAATTAAATTAAATTTTGTATAATTATAATAATTACAACAAACGATGATGATAACAATAACAATAATAAGTGATCTGTACGTTTAACATGTAATATACAATTTATTAATCCAGATAAAAACAATTCAGATATTGTTCCCTCATTTATCTTGGCTTCTTGCAGAAGAGCTGGGAGAATAGTTTATTAGTATTACTGTCCAAAATAGTAATCCTCCATTATACGCACATTATGAGCAGTCTGCAAGTGTGACAATGGAGCGAACACCACGCCACAAATTATTTGCCAGTGACTACCTGCCTTTCCGTGTCGTAGCATAAATCATGCCGTAACGATCAGAGCCAAAATCATTGCTATGGAATGCAGACGCCAAGTAAACAGACGCACACAACACCCGATGTTGTTAAATAGCTCACTGATGGTTTTTGAATAATTTATTGCCAACATAACCTGCAGAGAGTCCGGTAAGCGACATACTGTGAATTCAGATCAGTCCGTAACTTTCGATTTAACAGCTGTGATTTTTTGGTAGGAATATTTGCACATACTTTAGAAGTGCATGACAAACAGACAAATCAGATTTCTAACTGCATAAATAACACATCAGGCTATACGAATAGAATTTCAATATTACTCCAACGCTGCAGAATACATACACTGAGTTGGTAGAATGAATTATCAAACTTTTCAAACTGATTACAAGGTACAGAAAATGTCTATATCGGATTTAAAATCAGCCCACTGCTACGGTTGAAGTGTTTTTCCAACATTACGGGATACATACTGAATGCCTGAAGAAAGTAGCGTAGCGGTCTCAGAATCTCAATTCGAAGCTGGTGGCGTTTCTTTCTTCTTTGAAGAATGACCATTTGGAAAGACGTACAGACTTGACAGTTTTAAAGATACCGCAATGCGGTTTTCACCTGAATATTTGAACTTAAAAGATTCCAAAACTATAATCTTTCCAGGTGAGGACCACATTAACGCCATCAATGCAGGTTCTCGGAAACGTGTTGGCAATTAGAGACCTTAAAAGTATGCTGACGCACAGAACAGAGTCCATACGAGCGGCGACTAAAATTGAGGATAAAATAATTTAGCAGATTCGTAATATTAAGTATCATAACTGTACCATAGGTTTCTCAGCCTTCAAAAGTCCTAGAAGTGACGAAATATTTCAATATTGAAGTATTGATTATTTGAGGAAATCAGAATAAAGACTACTTTAAATTCGACAAAGCAATTGGTGTGCCCACGCTACCTTGTGGTGCAGTCCTTATATAGAAACAAATATAAGATGCTCTTAGGATAAAGTATATGGCACCCATACGACAGAATATTCCGTAATCATGTGTGTACATAAGCCAAAGGCATAAACGTATGGTGTGTTATGGTAACCCGATGAGTGAGAACAAAAGCCTTGAACTTCAAACGTGGCTTGACACCAAGCACAGATCGCATGTGTTAACTTGTCCAGTCGGATGACAGTAATAGATAAAATTGCAGCTTTCAATCTCGCAGGGCTGTGAAATAATGATTGGACGCACGCCACACCGGATGCCCCTCATTGGGACCGATTATCAGCCTGCGACGACAGAAGTCAGATGAAGACTTCCATCGTGTATCTGTCTGTCTCTTTCGCTGGAATACTCAACTACAGCAGCCACTAGTAGCATCAAGGCCACATTAATTCTGACTACGTGAAAGAGAGTTTAGTTAGTCAAGATCTAGTTGCTCCGAATTTCAGAATTTCGAGATTCTTCAGAGCCTTGATCCAAACAGAAAAACGCACTATTATTCTAGAATAGCAACCACAATCATGTGTAAACCGTAGGTGAATTTTACAACGTAAAGTAATTGAAAGAAAAAAACGATTTGGAGAGAGAGAAGGATGCTCAAACAGATTATGCAATATACAGGTTGATTCAAAAGGTTAGGTCCAAACTGAAGGAGCGTATAGAGGGACTCAGAGAGAACAACTTTCGAATAGGAATCCATGTCCTCCGAAGTTATCCTGAGTCAATCGAGGCCATTGAAGGTAGGGACGTCTGATAACATACCGCTGAAATGATCGTACTTTGCTATTCTCCTACTATCGTAAATTTGAATCACACGTATCCCGTCAGATTCTACAGAGACCCCTAGGCTGTGATTATTTCAGCTGTTGAAGTTGAGGCAAATGACTTTGAAGTTGGAAGGAAATATATTTTATTTCTGGGCGCGTTCGCAAAGAAATGTTGTAAATTTGTACTTATTATGTTCGTCATGTCTGTCTGTTCGCCCGAATGTGTGTTAACAGTTCGAAAATCGCTCAATGCATTTCTATGATATTTTACAATGGGGAAATTCACTAAGAGTTTTAATGTAAACAGTACAATAATAACGAGCAGTGTACAATGCATCTCTGGCACAACTCGAAAGTAAATCGTTCAAATTTTATTGTAGGGGAAATATTTCGAACAAACTTTCAAAATAAAAATGTAGCACATTTAATATATAACACAATTGTCTCTCAAATCTTTAGGTTTTCGTGGTAAAAATGACTTTTAGGTAGTGACATCTCGAGACTTCGGAGCTGTTTGGACTAATTTTGAAAAATAAATCGTATATACGCTATTTATAAGACGGCATTAAACGTTAACATTCACAGATTTTAAATCTGGCGCATTGTCGGAATAATGCGCCCAAACTGTTACACTATGCTTACGTTTCCTAACAATATTGACACAACATGAGTCAAATTCAGATGTATTAATGCACATTTTCTGTGGCAAACATTTCCAAAACCCGTACAGTACACTCCAATTCCTTCAGATTGACGGAAGATCGGAGATTATACTCGCGTTTTGAAGAATGTGGCCATAAAGTTGTCCGTAAAGAAAGTTTGAATTGGTGGTAGAGTCACAAGACCTAAAACTCTTACTTTGAGTAGCCCTTTAGTAGCTAAAGTCACACACACACACACACACGCTCCAGCCTCATTCAAGTGCACAAAAACCAAACTTTTAATTAAGAGGGAAGTCTGCCGCAAAGACCTCGGTAGCTGGCGTTGACCTAAGACTAAACTACTTCGCCTTTTTCTTTATCTCCTTCGTCCTCTTCTTATTATTATTATTATTTGTCGTCCTCTCCTGGGACTGTCGGCTACAAGCAGCAAATCTATTCATCCGAGTACCAACTAACTTGTTCTGCATGGACAGTAGACACCCTGAACGCCATTATTAAAGAGAGGGAATTTGTATTACATTAGGGCAGTTGAACGTCAATTACGTCAATTTCAAGGGTGAACACAGAAAAAAGCGGATGCTGATAAAGAGACCATGTGACGGGTTGGGCGACCGGATTCAAGGCAAACCGGAAAACACGAGCAACTTGTTTATTCTCATTTATTTTCAATTGCACAGCAGTATTTTTAAATCAGTAGTAATTACAGGGACTAACTTTCAGTAAAAGAGACAAGGGTTTATTAAATATCGGAAGAAATGTTTGTGGATATTTATTAGGGAAGTGGTCTGCATAATAGATCACGGGACGTGTAGGAATATAAGAATGTTGTTAAGAACGTTTTCCTGAAACTGTAACACTAAATATATTTACAGGGCCTACAAAACATACCTTGATGTCTGTTAACAAACTTTTTATTCACTAAACATTTCTGAGGTGATCAAGTCAAGGAAAATGATGTGAGCGGACATGTAGCACGAATGGGAGAGATAACAAATTCTTACAAATGTTGGCTGGGCAGCATGAAAAAAAAAACTTTGGAGTCCAGGCGCAGTTTAAGGGTAAATTAAATTTATTTCAATTAAATGTAGTACCAGAATACAGACAGGTTTCATACGGCTCAAGAAAGAGCCAGAATGATAATTTTGTAAACAAGGTAATGAATATTCGGTTTTCAGAATAAAACGAGGAATTTGTTGACTTTGTTAGCGACTTTTAGCTGCATAGGAAGGATTCTACTTGAATTATTTGGTCATAGTTTTTGAGTGGGTACATCTAACAATACACAATGTTATCCTGAGACTACAATTTTGAATATAAACTGCAGCTGTAATCTGAAGATAATTACTTAGCCCACAGCTTCTTGTGGTCCAGGCCATAAGGCCCAATATGTACAAGCTGAAGAAGAATATCCTTGAGGTTATAAACTCACACAATGCTCAATTAGTTGCACAGTTCCTAAACCGCTTGTAGCTTACCTTCCGTCAGTCCGCTAATAATTTGTGAGGACGTGTCTAAGCGTACATTCTGTTTCACCTAAGGGGGCAGGAATTTAATCTCAGAAGAATGTTAACAATTTAAAAATCTGGTAATATCAAAATTGAAGTGACAGAACCTTTAATAATGACATCAAATATGCGCCCCCGAGTCTTGAGGAATCTCTATGAAGACTACTAACAAACGTTTTTACGCATTTCTTGGTTATTGTGCATGTTACATAACTCACCCATCACAATCGTCGTGACTTATTCACATAGTTCTCATGGGTGTAGTGAACATTATAAAAGTCTTTGAAATTTAAACACTCAATATTAACTATTAACAGATTAACATGGGATATCACTTTGATAGCTTACATAAAATGATCAAATGAATAGTTTAATTATTTATGTTGTTTAATTCTCCTGGCATTAAAAAGGTTTGTTAATTGATTATTATACTTATTCCCAACTCTGTATCAAATATTGAGAATATGTTTTGTTAAATTGCGAGCAGTAAGATTATAAACAATTAAATTGTTTGGAGGAAGTGATATTACACATTTGAAGGCATTAACCCACATTCACAATATAAAAACAGAGAAAACCGAGTAAAGCTCAAGTATATATAGTAGTCGGTATGGATTCGATCCCAGTAACTGCCAAACGCGATCTCAAACGTTTTACAAATATGCTCGTCCGGTAAGTGGTAAAATTAGGTATCCATCACATGATTACAAGACTTCCCTCTCCTGGGGAGAAAAATGGCGAAGTGTCTCCACTGAATAGAAGGCAATATCAAACAATAAGTAAATCCTGGTTTTCTGTTATGTAAAGAACACAGTCGAGATGACTGCCCGGGAGTGTTTTAACTGCTGTGTAAATGTTTTGGCAAAGAAAGGTAAGAAATAAAATCATAAACAATACTTTAAAGAATGGACCGTGTAAAACAAGATGCAACAAGCAGTTAAATTATGGACGCATTAGAGAGTAAATTAGTTGCAGTGTATAATACGACGCTACAGTGACCCGACGTAAAATTTCCCCAGGTTACTAGATACCTTGTCATATAATACAAATAAGCATTCATGCCAACATTTTTAGTG
Source organism: Zootermopsis nevadensis (assembly GCF_000696155.1). Next base: position 253,821 of record NW_019061031.1, read on the forward strand.
TTTCGGGAATGTTTCATTGAATCTTTGGCAGACTTAATTTCATGGAAAGATCCATTCAATGTAAATATCAACTTATATTTTATGTTGTTTAATATGCTTCATTGTCGTCTTTTCATAGAATATCTCTACCATCTGCACTGACTAAGGTTTATCGTGATTTTACTCAAACCTACGTGAATACCTTTTCCAACAAGTAAGCCCTGCAACTGATATAGCATGGTTATATGGACTGCCAGGGAACAAACCAGAAAAAATGTTAAACTTTTGCAACTGTTAGCTTTGTATTCTCTTAAATTTCCATCCAGTTTTTCAGTGTGAACATTAGAATACCTTCCATCTTAAGTTTTGTATTCATGTCTTCCTGTGCCATAATGCACGCCTCCAGGAACATTAATTTATTTTCGTGTTGAAATACTTGAACTTTATATAAAAAATCAAAACTTGACGTTAGTGAAATATGTTATTTTACGGAATGATCCATGGCTATGCTACTATACAGCTAGGTTGAAATATTTTAGCAATAAATATTATATAAAATCACTATGATGTATACCGGTCTCCTTCTATTTGACGTCTAAAGTTGTTCCTTTTTATTTTTACTAAAAAGCACAAAGTATCTCCCTTCACCTTGATGTATGTCCGAAAAGTCTCCCAGTCTCACTCTCTTCCTTTTCTTTATTCTTATTCTTTCTGCGCCTCTCTTCTCATTCTTTATCATATACTTCTCTCTGTTTACTACTACCTTCATCTTCTTCTAATTCTCTACCCTTGTTCTTCCACACAATTGTCCGATCCTATGATAAATGATAAAGTTGTAAATCACACGTGAACATACCCACAGCCTGCTGATAGTTGCTGTAGAAAGAATTTAGTGTGGCCTCGCCAGTGTTGGTCACTATGAGAACGATGTCGCCGTCTTGCAGTTTTATATCACGGGCAATACTTCAAAGACAAGCCAGTAACCAGGCCTCCAGTCTGCGCCAAATACAAAGAGAAAAATATTTCCTTAGAAGCCCTAAATATGGAGTTCACCTCAACTTTTCCAAGACCGAAATGGGTGAAAGAATAATTGCTTCTAGTCGTCATGTCTAGGGGATGGGAATACCACAAACAAAACGTAGCTAATATGTTTTTGTTGCATTTTAAAGTGGCATTTCAAAATTACCGCAGTTCTATGATGGTTTGGACGCAGTGATGAAGAAAGGAATTCTTCCTCTGCCGGGAATCAAAGCCCAGCTAACCAGCCTGTGGCCTGTCACTTTATTGGCAGAGCTGTCTCGGTTCATCTGATATAATATAATAGTATAAAGATCGGGGAATAAAATACCAACCAGACCGTTAAGCAAGTAATAGGAAATTAGTTCTTATAATTTAAATTCTTGGACCACGAAAACGAAATCTCCTTAATTCGGCCTCCTTTGAAGCTATTTACTGTAAATGTCCTCAGGTATTATGAACTAATGACGACAATAAATGTGTGTTCTTTTACAACAGTAGACATTGCCTTTAAAGTGGTTGCGACTGTAATACTAATTTAAGAAAATTAAATTACAATTTACGACAACGCAACGAGTTGTATAATGAGCAGGAGTCCATATCCTAAGGGGCTATTGTCGCAGTATGTAAAAATGAGTTGCTAGTTCATAATTTTCAGAGAACAACGCATTACGTTCACGCATGGGTTAGGTAAAACATTGACACAATCATTATACTGATGACAAGGAAAGAGGTAAAACCAAGTTTTTATGACACATGAAAAGTATGAATAAAGAAGGCAAACCCAATGCAATACCATGTTCGGCGGAACTGAACTAGTAATAATACAAGGGTGATACAGCCTACATTCGATCATAGTTTCTAAATTGGATTCAAGCTGATCAAAAAATGGACATAGTATGTGATGATCTGGTGGTTATTATAAATATGACGACAAATGGTGAGAAAAATGGAATTATTTAAGAGTTAGCAATACCCTTTTCACATTTGACGTCCATTTTGACTTCTACATGGACCTATACTTATGCCGACCACAATGCGTATAGTTAACTGGTTCGTAGAATGTTTAACGATACCGTATCTGTCACAGAGTTTATTTAATATTGAGGTATGGTTGCTGAAAGGGTATGCAGTCTTTGCATGGTTTCAATGAAGAATTCCAATTCCAGCATGGATGTCAGCGGGGGTTATTTTAACACTTTAATCATTGTAGTCATCGCAGTAATGGCGTTACTTTCAAAAGTTTGAATTTTGAAAGGAAATGATTCCCAATACAGAGACAACCATTTCAATATAAAAACTGATTATTCAGAACAATTCTATCTAGTATGTGTCATTTAGATACTCCGAGCCCGATATTTTGTATTATTCTTACGGTGGTCAGTACAGATTCTTCTGGGTTGTACTCGAATAAGTTCACGAACGTTCCAGAGGTCCTTACTGTCTCCATCGTCCTTATGGTAGAGGCAGCAAGGACCTCTAAACACCGGCAAACTTCTACCAGACTACACGGCACTAGACCCTAGAAGACAGCCATGTTAGCTATAACTAGTTCAGAACATGGTCCACTCCTGGACTCTTGTGAATGTAGTAATGCATTTTAAGACGAGGAATTTCTTGACTATTTTAGCGACTATTAGCTTCTTAAGAAAAATTCTGTTTCATGAGGTTACTTACTTCATGTTTCTCAAACGTATAGTTGTGTAGCTTATTTATCCACCAGCAAAAATTGTAATCTGTAGCGTAAATACACGGGCTTGACTGGTGCGAATCACGTTCTGACGGACTTAGATAAAACTTTACGGATTTATTGCTGTTCACGGAAAACGAAGTTAAAGTAACGTTCATCTGCATCTACCTTCTTGGGGTTAGAGTTCTGACGCGAAAAGAAAGTTAACCACATCTCAGACTCTTTGTTGTTGATGCTTTGGACACAAAGCTATTTCGCCATTTCACTATTTCTATACGTACAGACAGACGTCGCTTGGAGTAGCTTCTTGCTTTTTAAGGTGGTAGTAGAATGGATGGGAAGAGGACAATTCGAGATGAAGGAAGAAAACTGCAATGTCGTGACGGAACCTTACGATGCGATGCGTCGGGAACAGAGGATAGACGGAGGATCTCTGACGTCGGAGGTTAGAGGACAGAAGGGGAAAGAGGGGAAGTAAAACAGAGAAGAAACATCGGAAATGCTTCCCCATCTGCAACCCTGTTCTGCAGCTTCTCGCGTCTAAAGACAAAGTAATTGAATCTTAGTGGTTGAGAGAAACTTTAACTCGATTGAATGGCGGGAAAGTGGTCTTGGCTCCGGTGCTAAGGAAAAATGAATGAAGGGAATGGCGAAGGAAGGAAGGAAGATTCTGAAGAAAAGGAAAAAGGGAGACGAAAAGAAACTAGCAATAATTCACTGAAGGCGGAGGACGCATATAAGGATGTAAACATTGGTAATAAAATGAAAATAAATGTAGACAATAGTCATCAACGTTTGTGTATGCCCTTATTCACGTGAAAGAGATGAAAACTAAGTATGGATGCGGAATATTTACATTCGGACATAATCAAGCCCAGTTGGTATTAATCAGGCCTAAACAACATGGATCACAGAGCACCGGGCAAATTTAATTTATATTAGGATGAATAATCGAGATTTCAGTGGCACTACATGCCAGAGTTTCATTATATTCTGAACAAAATTAACCAACTTAGTCGCATGACTTATAGATCCATATGCGACTTAATTCAATGTGGCTGAACTTATCTGTTTTATTAAAGGGGAGTGTATAATATTTTACGTCCTACCATGAGCAGACGTGCGTGGCGAGAGAGTATTTTCTTAAACCCAGAGTACAAACGCCATTACTCGGACACAGTAAACCTATCTTATTGTAAAATTCATCCGCTAATTTCACCCCACACCGTCCTCATAATACTGATAGTAATCGCTGATTTTTCTTCAGTGTCCTTTACGTTTCGTAGTTGATGAAATTTTTCCATGTGATTTTCTTATCATTTCACAGCATAGGCTGAAAAGCTAATTAACGAAATTTTGTGCTGATAATTGAGAACGCAAGAATGCATTTGTTTATAGTATTGCCACAGAAATCACAGGAAGTTATGAGAACGTTTGGGTGCCTTTGTCAGGATTATGAAGCATATACAGTATTCCTTGAACACAATCTTTCATCTTCCTTTAGTGGTATTATTATTATTATTTGTTTTTCATCTCTCCCTTCCAATAGGCAGACGTTTTGTGTGTTTCCTCACCAAGTTTAAACACTCCACATCCTTTCTACTACTTTTTTGTTTAATTGTACTCTCACCTTTCTTTCGGAGCGCCTATGAAAACAGCGACATTCTTCCGTCCGTACGAATGTAAAAACTAGAGTGGGGTTGAGAAGATTTTCACGAAATTTGAAACTGAGTAGTTTTACAAACTTTGTCAGAAATTTGTTACGCAAAATCGGACCAGTAAAACGGGAAGTTTGTATGAAAACCTAAATTCATTTCTGAGCTCCGAAATTTATAATGGAAATTCCTATGTGGGGAGTCCCGAGCCGGGAATTCCCCAACCGGTCACAAAGACCAAAATTTCAAATTATGCCGAACTCAAAACAATTTGTGTTTCATTCACAATTTCCTCATTTGCTGTGAGCTATTTGCACAAAACAAATAAAAAGAACCACAAACGAGGAGACAATGTTCGATCTGTAGTTGCCTATTCTGTCTCCATAACATTATTTTCGGCGCTAAATATAATATGTATTCATCAACCAAAAAACATTTTAGAAACCTTAATGTAACAATTACACTTTAGCAAAAAGTTTGTAAGTTCATTCTGTTCACATTTAATATGCATGTGACTAGCAAATTCCCTGGGGATATATAATATAAATGAAAGGAAATGTAATGAATATTAAATAAACTTAGATCTCACGGATGTGACTCAACTGCAAAGAAACAAGTATGAAAGGAAGGTCAGAACAAGAAATAGTTCCGGTACCGGTCACAAACGAAAGGAAAGTGCCTCTGGGCATTCTAGTGGTCTACAAGATAACCTCTCGTCGTGCTAACCGCACAGGAACTCAAATTATCCTATACAAACTTTCCGTTCGCAAGCGCAGGTGGAAAGTCTTCACGCTTTAGTCAAACTTTGAAACTCCTAATGATGTTCACGTCCATCTGTCTGCTGTAATGAATCCGAAGCTACTAAAATATAACTTAAATATTAAATAACTAGGGACATATTGGCAGACTTTAATTTACAAGTTTTATAAAAAATTATGCATGTATGTTTCACGTGCCATCTTGCTTCCACTCAGTGTTGAATATTAATCTGTATTTACAAGATGATGAATCCAAATGACTGTTACTTTCAAATGTCACGGAATAAAGAATGTTAATAGAAATAAATGGCACATTATGTAGAACAGCTGCATTGTATGTGGCGTCTATTTTGTTTGAATTCCGATAGAGAAACGGTGAGGCCTGACTCGGATTTTCTTACTCTACTACAGATGTTAGGTGTAAATTCTGGTGTAGAATCTTCCAAGACGTTGGGAGCACGTTGTTCTGCAGGAGGGTTTTAATACACACAATGATCTACGCAACTCATTAGACGCTACAAACATTGCAATTTTGTTTTAAAACAAAGGGAAAGGTGAAATCCAATTAAGAACATGATCCAAGCGTGTGTGTGTGTTTTATGCGATTCTGTGTGCGGTAGGCATAAATCTTGATGGCTTATTTACTTACAGCACACAAACATCTCTTACTGCACGTACAAACCCACCGTTGCTAAGTGAATGAAACTGCGAGAGACATATTAGTTTGTATTTCGTTAGATATAGGACACTAACAGTACGGTCCTCCGTAGTTTCCTACAAGGTACTGATTGCCCAGATTCCACGCCGTGTTCACAGAAGTTCATAATCGGTTCCTATCCGAAACCAGGCAAATCCTCTCCACAGCCTCACTCCCTATTTCACTAAACCACGTTTTAATATTTACTTTTAACCCACGTTTAAGTCTTCAGAGAGGTCTCTTCCCGTTAGACTTTCATACTAAAACGTTGCACGCATTTCTCGTCTCCTCCTGCGCGCTACATGTTCCACCCATCTCATCCTATTTGATTCAATCATACTAACAAATATGATAAAAAGAACAAATAAAATAAAGCCAAATTAGAAAATTTCCCCAGCCTCCTGTCACTTCATTACACTCGGATCTAAATATTCTGCCCCCACACCCTCTCATCGCAACACCAGCAATTAACTGAAAGACAAAGTCCAACAGAACAATTATGCATCACAGTTACGTACTTTTAAACTTAAACCCTCAATATACGTTTAAGTTTGATAGCCACAGTCACGTACTTTTAAACTTAGACCCTCAATATACGTTTAAGTTTGATAGTTTTGATACATTATAACCATTTCCACGCATTTCGAATTTACTGTGTGAATTTATACTTAAATATTTCATTACTACATACATTCCACAGAACCTTAAAGCCTACTATGTTTTCAGCCATTCTGTACATACAGTCCCGTATAAAAGTGGCGAGAGTGATTATGTCATTAGCGTAGGTGTGGACTTCCGTTCTGGAATGAGTTGTAGACTATTTATAATGAAGCATAAGTGTTGCAGGATTGAATTTGATTTATTATATAACACGTCATCCTTGCTGAAAAGGCTTCTGCTGCGATTTCCTCAAAGGATGTGAACTGTCACAACTTGTATTTTTTATAAAACATAAATTACTGAAGTGCTGAATCAGCTTAAGTGAGGTAATAGTTTATCAACCATAGACACTTCGTACATTTCATAATAATTAACAAATCAATTGAAACACCCAAGTAATTCAAGAACGACAAAGTTAGTGCGTCATAACAAGTAAGAAGATTATGTTCAATTTCCTGTCTGCGTTTATGTTCAATTCAGGATAACGAAATTTGTAATGTTAAAAGTTCCTCAAATGCTGTGAAATGCATGTCAATGAAAGATGTTGTCTTTAAGAAGGGCACTTTCTGACACTGATTATGTTGTACTCCATTTTGAAACAGTTATTCTCAGTTCTGTGTTGTTTTGGTTACGCCTGCGAAAGCAGGTCTTGCGAAAGCTTTTGCGGATATTTACAAGTTGGACGTAACTCGCGATCAAGCAAACGCCGTTCACTTAACTTCGCAGTTCTGCTGCTTCAATTGAAGCAATCGAACAAGAGCAGACGTATGAAATCGACTGTTTTCACAGACGAAAGTCGCATTTATATCTTACATCCTCTTTTATTACAACTCGGAAATCAGAACGTCTGGTCACCATAATGTCTCGTGTTTGACCTTGACCTGGACGTTTAAAGGTGGGAGCAGAGGATTTATATAAATGTTTCACTGATTATGCATTGTCAAATGTGGGTCTAAAGATAATTTATTTCGAATAAATAATTCATAATTCCCAAAACTGGAAAAGTTACAAGATGCCCTGTCTATCTCACCCCCCCTTCGAGAAATGTTACAATACAGACTGTTTCGAGTGATCTTTCTAATAATAATAGGCTTATTCTGTGTAAAATTACATACTGTTTTATAGATCTCCTCATTAAGGAAATTTCTAAACCCTAACAATACTCTCTAGTCCATAGTAGAAATATTTTGCTCTGCACCGTTCCTTAATTCATGCTGGTCCCTCAGAATTAAAAACCTAGTTTAACACCCATATAAAACTACAAGTAAACTGTGATTTTGTATATTATAATCTTTACTGTTTGACAGAGACGGGAAATAAAGAAAATCTAAAGCGAAGGCTAAATGAATTTAGTTCGTATCTAATTATTACATTGACAACTGAATAACTAGAACCGTCCAAAGCCTGGTACTGCTAATGCAAATACCTTCAATTTCTTAAAACTAATTCGTGTATTTGAATCATAAGTCAGAAATATACAAATAATTTATTACCTAAATATAAATAATGGTGCTATAATGAAAATGAGAATAAATTATGTTCAGAGTTCAAAGGTACATTCAGATATAATTGAAGGTTATATTGCAAAGACGCTTCAGCCCTCCGACCGTTTACGTACAAATGATGAATAGTGAGTGTGCCACTTAAAAACCAGAGGACGATTTGAGTAAATTGGAACAGCATTAATTTAGTCTGGATAATATTACTAAATTAGTACCTGCTTCTAACAAACTCCATATCAAATCGGCATAGACAAGATGCTGAAAGTCTAAAACAAATTCGAAAAGGTGGCATTCTGGTCAGTTTGTGCACAAAGACGCATGCATATTCCGGTAAAAATCCCCGGTATCGTATTTCGTGAAAATGCGATCTGCATTTGTAGAGTCGTTAAATGCTTACAAACGAATAAATAGCCATGGCTAAGTTAGAAGTGAATTTTCGCAACTTTTTGTTGCAAACTCTCACAAAAAAAGAGAGAAATTGAGGGGAAGTACTGTGGTTCCCGATTTTAACAGGCATTCATGCGTAACAGGACGTAAAATGTGAAGTTAACATTGTAGTTTAACTTTGTTAAGACACCAAAATAAAAGCGGACAATGCCAGTAATCTACATCAGTACATATACTTTTTCCCAAATCACCACGATATGAGTTAGCCTGCAAATGCTTTTATTCTTGGTGTGTTTATTCCAGCTGCCACAAACAACACTAGTAACACGACAAGGTATAAAATTTTTATAACTATTTTACTCCTTCCCCGACTCCCCTCTCATGAAATGTATAACACACGTTCTGACTGCAGTTTCCACAGCATTTCCATTCTTTATAGTACTTTCATAGGAAAGTTGTGTCACACATTCCCTATCTCTCTCTTAACTCCATTCCCGGTCTGTCGCCCGCATTTATTATGATATATTGGAAACATTACGTCTTGTCATTTATATTTAAAAAGTCATCATACTATCTTTCCATATCCTGGGGTAAACACACCCCATCTGTTGACGTCAGTTTGACATAAAGATACACACGTTTTAGAATTACATGAAGTTAAGAACATATTTAATTAAATAATAAAAGATTAGAGCACAACGTCGCTGGACAAAGATTAAAGACTAATTCTGTTTCACTATTCACATATCGGAAGGTCCTGCTTTCAAGTCTCAGTTCAGAGAAAAGATTGAAATCAGTCAGACATCTTTTATTAAGTTCAGTTTCCTACACAGAAGATTGTGTCCGCCTTCATACTGTACACAGATCTAACATAACTAATTGCATCTCTAGAAGTAAAATTCTCTTAATTTCCATTTATTTATTCTTATTTATTTCTTGTATTTTTTACTACAGATCTATTTCCCTTCCAAATGTTTACATATTTCCAACTGATTTTATCAGAGAAAGGACATTTTCTCTGATTTTATTGTTCTGCAGCTTTTATTCATAGTATAACATACTCCATGACCGTCAACGCTTAAATATTCTGTTTCTTAATTGTCCATTGATGCTGTATCAACTAACTACCGTCGAAATAAATGGAAGAATAATTAAGTGTAATGGAAAATCTGGAGAGAAATCTGCCATGACGTTATTCGAAATTCTATCCAAGTCCTCATTGACTGAGAAAACCTCAGGACGAAAATTTGAACCGGGTTATTTCAAGCTGGTAAGTCATCCGTGGTCATCACTACTCTTAACATAGTCTTATAAAATGTTAATCGATTAATCATTCAAAACTACTGTCGATTTATTATCTAACAAGTCAGTGAAGTATGAGACTAGTAG
>NW_019061031.1:265548-275979 GCF_000696155.1 Zootermopsis nevadensis
GTACCGGCAAGGCATGCATGCACTTGTTCCACGCTTGCGCAAAACCGTACAAGTTGATGGGGCCTATGTAGAAAAATAGTATGTGTAAAGAAAACATTGATTTATATTGTCACTAAGTTTCAGCCATCTTAAATAAATATATTCTGAAGAAAATATGTGGGGCATTATTTAATGAGCGACCCTCGTACATTTCTGACATGAGGTTCAAATACAGGCCTGTATACCTACACAAATCAGAATTCAGAAAACAAGGAATCTGTGTGCATTAGTGGTACCAGCTTTGAATGGCTGTGTTTATTCAGTTGTCAGTGTAATAATCAGATACGAACTGTACTCATTTAGCCCCAGCTTTAGACTCAGTCCATATACAACATACATAAACAAAAGCTATCAAACTGCGATATGAGTTCCTTCAGGTACTACAACACGAAATAACTTCATAAACTGTGTTGACTGTAATTCTAAAGCGAAGGGAATTCTAAAATCCATCTTACAAGAAAACGTGAAGAAAGTAAAATGAATACTAATCGGACAACCACTTCAATGGAGCAGAATATTTTTTAACAAATCAGTCGACAATTTTCCATTTTTATACCTCAACCAGAAGTTCAATGTCATGTTTACAGGAGTCAAATGGAACCCTTCTCAAGCCAGATGAATCCAGACCACACAAACTCTTTCTCCTAAGGAAATTGAAAATGATAAAGAAGCATTTGTTCTGCTTCTCTCAACAGTTTATCTGTCGTATTGGTAGCAGCGTAGTTAAAACAGTTATCGCTTAGAACTATATTTTAATCGGTTAGTAAAAAACTGTTCTATATGCCAATAAAAGAAGGTCTAAAAAGGTGAGTTTCTATATACAAGATTCAACCGTACGGTTATTGGTGTTACGGCTATACTGAACTCTCCTTTATAACAAAACATCAACAGCTGTCTGTCTAATAAATATGGCTAGCAAGTGAAACTCCACAGAGTGTATTTAGTTCGAAGCTATTGAAAAGATGTATAACACAGAGGCCATATAAAACACATACACTGATACAGATCGATTCCTGAGGGCGGATAAGTTAACATCCGGTCTTGCACAAGGCAGGGGCACTAAAACGTATGGATTGTGCTATTCCCATGTACGTCAGACCTACACACATATGCGTTATGTCCCAAGGACAACCATTAAAATGAGATTATGCAGATACGTACGCACACACAATTATTAGACATGCCAACACAAAGTTTCTAAGGTTTTAAAATACTGTAAATGATCAAATGTATTTTTCGTTCCATATATATTTTGCTGTAAGCTGTAGATTCTTACTACAGACAAGGTAAGGGAAACCGTAATTAAAATTAGTTCTGACTATGGACTCGGTGTCCATAATTCGATTTCCGACAGAAATATTAGTCCTTTCTCTCGTAATTTACATGCCCATAACTATTCTGAGTACATGTTCAGTGGTAAGTCGGCGCTACTAGCCAGACCAGAGGATTCACAGACGCCATTACACATTTTTGGATCTTAGAAGATAATTTATATTACGTCATGAATTGCTCACACACACGAGCGCGTGGTTTTTATTAAGAGACATGACACGACAATAAACGTTTTATCTATGGGTGGAGTGTCGTGCACACATTGTCCTGACACCATGTAAATTCTTTCATCGCTCTGAAGTGAAATTGAGCAAGTAAACGCATGAAACCATAAAGCCTGAATGAATATTCGGATCTAAGGCGGACGGAGGGTTCACACACTTCTTTAACCTAACACCTGTCAACGGGTTTCCACCATCCACGATCAATCAACAACTGGCATATGCAGTAGCAGCGAATGTAGCAGACTGGGAACTGCACTCACGAATTTGTCTTGCAAATTTTCTCCTCCTTGCTTGATGACAATTTACTATATTTCTGATCTCCATCTTTTTACCTTGCCTTCGCCACTACCAGCTTCATCATCACCATCAATCATCTTTTTCTTTTCCTCCTGTGTATCCTCTTTCTTCGCTATTATTCGTTAGGCTATTTGGCTAATTTACGACGCTGTATCAACTGCTGTGATAATGTTGCGTCTCGTAATCTTTTGTGTTAATAAGAAGCATATAATTTCTTACAGTGCTGTACTGTTATAAACCCCTTGTAATGACCGTCTGTCAGGGAGTCAATTAATTACTTGGCGAACTTATTACTCTCCTATCAAGTAACCGCCACTATAAACAAAAAGGATTATAGTTAATAAGATCTAATACGCGAATATGATAAATCGCGACGGTGAACTTCCACACCCGGTCTAACTGCTTTAAAATAAATTAATAATCACAATTCGGACGACCTTAATAAATATTCTGCGACATCTCGTTTGTGTGCTGAAAAGTTAAATCCCCCTTAAATATTCCTTCTACAGTTTACTGGTTGGCATCCGGACAGAGGAATAAGGAAATGAGTCATGTTAGAATGTGTTAAAATACGAGAAACAGAACTTCAATGACGCCAGGCGGACGGTTTATTGCTAATAAATTAATTCCCAGAGTTGTGAGTCTTGCAATCACGAAAAGAAAATTACGCAACAAAATTATATTTTACTTCATTCCTACATTGACTTTATGAACTTACTTCAAAGATAGCAAACAGGACTACACGTTATTAATGATGTGCTTTTAATTTCTTATATTTAGAACGCCATTGCTTTCAAAAATAGTCTTCTCATTCCAGCAAATCACAGCCAGACTTTTTATACACAAACCTTTTGAAGGATCGGCGGTGATCAGTGCCTATTACAAATTTGACTACAAATATTAGCCTGTGTTGATTAAAAATAGGATCGTTCTTAGTCACAAAAACGAATATGCCTGAACGTTAGAGATTCTACTCCAGACCTTGGCGTAAGAAATTTCGAAGCTAAGCTACGTGTAAAACCATCAACATCCATCGCTTCCTTCCATCCGACAGCAGACCTAAGCGTAAATGGAACAATAATATTAAAATGAATTTAATGCAACTGAATATAAGGGACTGGAATCGATTTATCTGGCAACACTAACATTCGGTTTCAGTAAAAAAGATAACTTATTGATCAGATGTACGACTATTAGCTTAACCAGGAGAAATGTTCTTTGTTAAATTAATTATTTATGTTTTCTTTTTCGTGTCGAAGTCATAGTAGATTACAAGTTTTTGTTTTTTAAAGAAATTCTGGAGCGACTAGCCAAGGCACGACACTCGACGGAGGACTCAAATCAGGAAACGGGTAGGATCCACTGACTGTGTTTGTTGTCTTTGACTTCACCGCTCTGTGGACCTCTCGTGACGCCTAAATTAGGTCTGCAAGCAACCGCTAACCTATTATTAGAGAACTGTTCCCGATCCTAACCGGTGCCTGCAATTTAAGTACACCCAATGTCATGATTTTGGAGATATACCAGTTTACCTTCCGAGATTTAAACTGGAGTAATCAAATGTATTCTGGTAATTCTATTGACTCTCACAGGATCACGGTTTATGGTTAGTTAACGGTATTTAATTTGTAGATAAGAAGATTACAACGCAAAAGTTTAGCCTTTATCCCCTTTTACCGTTGTACAACGGTAAACCACTAGAGTCACAGCTGAGACAAAAAATACATCTGACAATACCAAGCTGTGACACGAATTTTAAAAAATATATTAATCATTTTAAGTTAAAGCATGTGTTTCCCTTAATTGTATTATTATTTGAGACAATATTCTGATAAGAAATAAGTTATCCAGTGTCACTGCAACGACTTAAAACCTGATGAAGGCTGAAATATGTAGTTAAACAAAACATACAAACAAACAAATAAACAAATATATTTAACAGTGAATGTGTATGTGTAAAAGTGACTGAATAAAAGTCATCAACTCAACAGACCAAGATGCTACACTACAGATCAACTTAACTGTGTTCAGTAATTAAATAATATATAAATCAAATGCAAACTGAAATGGATTTTGTTTTTGTTGAATCTGTGGTACCCGAACTGTCTAAGTGTTTTCAAGCTGTCCGCCTCCCGCCCGAAATCAATTACACGTCCCACGGGGCGCGCAACAATGCCTCACACGACGTATTCACTGTGATTGTTGAGAGATGCTCCTTCTGGTAATTACTACTCCCTGCTGTGTTGAAGTGATGTATAATGCAATACTGCTAGCACAAGCAAGACAACACTACGCTGAAGAGTCCGACTCCAACTTCAAACGAACCGAAAACAAATCCCAGTTCCTGAGCACACGAAAGTTTTTGCTATTTTAATCTGTATTTACAAGACTAAGTGGTTCATAAAATACCTACTTGATGTTGCTATTTATACTATAATGAGTGTGATTTGAGGTAAAATGTGCAAGGTTCTTTAGTACTGGGGGCAAATGAATTGTTATTCTTAAAAAAAATATAACAGTTTTACACGGTTATATTTAGAAACGATCTCTCAAGACTTAAACGAGGGTAACTAAGAAAATAATGTAAATAAATCCATATGGTAGAATATATAGTTGTAAATATGTGACTGCATTCTCATTCTCTTTGGTAATGAACATTGGAATCGCTCTCAGCAACACAACTAGCCTGGCTAGTCACAAGATAGTAGAATAGTGTACAGCTTCGATTAGTTTTTTTTAATTACAGAATGAGATGAACGCAATACACAGCAGTCCACGCACTACTATCACGCATCTACACTTCTGTATTGATTATAATTGTATTGTCTTGTATAGGACCACCTACCATCTTTCAATTATACAGGTTTTTGGGCGTTGAATAGAAATTAATTACACAATTAATTTATTAATTATAATCTCGCAAAGACATGTTTTCAGTAAGCAGACAAGCTAAACATGCAGAGAGCGTATGTTTAGATAACATTACTAAGATTCTAATTGATATGGGAAATGTATTTAATGCAAGATTCTATCTATTTCATCAGCAAAAAATTTCAATATGATGAATGTTATAAACATCTATCTTTAGGTTAAGAAACAACTTAACAGCACAAGTATTTTTTGTATACCTACTTCGCGTACGGGAAGTCAAGGGTTCAAATCCCGGCAAAGAGACCACATGTCATAACGGATATTTTTCATGATTTTTCTCATTTCCTATTAAACGCCGGGATAAAATCTCAAATTAAGCCATCTAGTTAGTTATGCGTGTGTTAAGTCAGTCGGATGTGATCTCCCTTACTACACCGTTCATGCAATCAGGTAAGGATTGGTGTGACTTTTAAGTTAAAATATGCATGAGATGAAATATCACATTATATCTCATTTCGTAAACCATAAAGTTTTCTAATTAATGATTATCATCTTTTTCTAATCTCCTAATCATATTTATTTATTTTGCGGCAATTGGTATTGCCTCAGAAACTATATTCATCTCAGAGTCACACACTCCGCTGTTTGTAACTTACCAATAAAACGAGAACTCTAACAGTAGACGAACAAGAAATGGATTTCTGAATCACTGAACATTCCATTTCGTAGCTACTACTTCCACCAGACTTTGTGGAAATAGCTTTTATCATTACGAAATAAAATGTACTTATACAGTTTATTGAAAATGCCTAGAGAATCTACTGACCTTTAGATGTTAAAGAACATTAGCCCAGACAATGTTGCGAGGAATCCTGTTAAGAGTGACATAACAGTATTACAGTGACAACGAGACTGTCATCCATTTGCATTTGCACATTACCAGTAATAACTGTCAGGTTAAAACAACATTCACCTCGAATAACTACCAAATTCTAAGAAACTTTGCCGCAAGGTACATCAGAATGCTCTGAATACGTTTCGGTGAAACAGCAGCATCAGATGATGTTAAATTTTAAGAACGTCTCAGAAAGTAATGCTAAATATGAGCGTGAAGATGAAAGTTAGAGATAAAACTCAGATTACTATTAATATAATTCTAGTTTAACATGCATGCTCAACTATCGATAAAGAGTTCCTAATTTACTACACTGACACCACCTACTTAATTCTAATCGCGTAACCTCAGTCTTGCTTAAGGTCGGCTAGTAGACGGATTCTTAAGTTATTTAATGGTGTTACGGAATGAGAGGAGAGGATGTCCATTAAAAACTTTAAATTGAATAGAAATATAATATACACTTTATGGTCTTATACATACTTTCGCCTCGAAGGACTGAAAAAAAAAATACGTAAACATAAGTCGGGTTAGCAGATCCTCTGGTCAGGTTTTGAACTAGGTTCTTTCTGATCAAAAACCATCCATGTCAGCCTACTATTTAAATTAATGTGTTAGGGTTTTAGTGTCTGAACACAATTCACTTTATCATTAGTGATGACGCAGGCTGGCATTCAATATCCATACTAGAACATAGGGGAATTAATCATCATCAAGGTCTACAAGGTTTAGGTCCTTTGGCCACTTCCGATCTCCGGGGTAGTTGAATTTATCTCCCTATCTCTCTTCTTCCTTTACGGCAGGGGAATTTATTGGAGAGCAAATACTTGACTAGTTGTGTGACTATCAGCTTTCACGAGAACTATGCTTTGTGGAAACAATTACAGTAGTCAGGATGAAACTGTGCGTTCTACGTCCAAAAGAAGTCAAAGTCAAAGTGGATCAGAGGGGTTGGGAGGGGAAACTGATAAGGAAGCATGTACTATCCATGCTATAAACATTTCTTCCCAGCGGCAGCACTTCGTAGCTCGCCGTCTCATTTCCTCTGCTGGCAATTGCTTCGACTGCCGTAATTATTTTATTTGCACCCTAAGGAGCAGACTCTGGTTTCGACTACTGTTGAGGAAATTTTTTAGAGATTACCTTCAATTTTTCCGGTCAGAAAATATTATTACGTATTATAAAAATAACAAATAAATGGAACCAGGGTATGGATCTTTGGAATTAAAGATGAGTTGTGTCTGTAACATGTAGATGGGCATAAATCGGTTTTAATCGTTAAACTGCTACATGAAATCACTAGAAATATTGCAACTCAACGAGTTTAACATAAGGATTTCTCGGCAAGAGGCTACGATTTAATTAGACCATTAATATTAACATATTCGAATATCCTAACATATCATTACCCAATGATTCAGATAAAGTATGCTACCCTATAATTACCATCAATAACTCCTTCACCATATCAGCTTATAAAATCGTAGAGTTAATATTACGGTATTACGTGAATTTATCAAGAAATAAAAGATAGATATTTAAAGCTTCTCCGTCACGTATTGCCAACCACATACAGAAATACAATTTATGATATACCACTAATGTGTCTTGAAAGTATTACGTATACATTATTCTGTGAATTTCATCCAGCTATTATACTGTGTAATATGCATAATGATTTAGAACAAAACTCTTTCTTGATTAGATTTGTTTATTCAATAAACAGAGTTAAAGGTTTTCTTCCCCTGTCGAGTTCGGCTTTTAAATAAATTCTCATGTCAGCGACAATGACAGTAAATTTGACAAGAGAAATGGAAAATGACACACTGTTGCCGAGCGGTTAAATTTAAAATAATTAAAAGCGTACGCTTAGGATAAAGAAATAGACAAATGACGTGCCATGAAGTGTAAAACAAACAGTTATTTCTGTGTACTGCAATGACCGATGAGTACAGTGGAGTACGTGCCATGTAAGGAAAATGTGAAACCGCACGTAGGGCTACAAAGCACTACGTGGTGAAGTATAAAACTGGTAGGCTATAATGGCCATTGTCATTATTATCATTGTTGCAAATGACGTATGTAAATCTTTGGACGTATTTAGCATAAACATTGTCTGTTTTTTGTATTTCTCTAACGTTTTACATTTATATTAGTGTTCCCTAGGTGAATTATTTGCTTTTATTTATATATCTTCATTTATTTTTCTTTGTGTATAATATTGTTTCTATTTTGGGTTTGCGTGTATTTGGCTGTTATATTTAATAATGTACATGTATATGTTTAGTTAATCTGTCTGAGTAATATTTTTCATTATTATTTCATTATTGTATGTATTTATTTGTTTTTGTATGTAATTTGTATTTTTTGTTGTATTTTTGTTTTAGTGTTTGCCTGTCATAGGCTCTTTGCTGTTGGCAAACACTCTAATAAAGGAATTGAATTCTTGTTACTGTTACGTGCAACAATGCGAATAAGAAGAGCAAACTCAAATTTAGATGTCTTTCCTGATACTGTCCTTAGAAGGATCTGCAATATGTCGCCTGTTTCTCAAAGATACTGTTTGCTTAAGATGTTATTTGTTTTTGATATAATGGAAACAGGAGAGGTTTTCCAGAGAAATGAAAATACAGAGAACTACATATTTGCATTGTGCTAACTTAAGTAAAAGACACGGTTCTAGCAAAGATTGGTAGTAACTTAATTAAGTCATTAAAGAAAACGTGTTAATTCTTATATGAAAGCAGTTAATCTGAAATTTGCTAAATCATAATTACAAGGGTCTGCACGATTTGGGTCACTATTTGGGTATCTAATTTTTAAAAAGAAATCAACAGATCTAACCCTTTTTGAGCTTGTATTCAAAGTCATACTTATCACAAGTCAAAGACGTATCAGTCTTCAGTTGTAATCATGCGACCTTTTTTTTAATGTCAGAAGTTTATTTAGAATTTATTGGTGCAACGTCGGTTTTAGTGGCAGATACATAAATTAAATACAAGATTAAATTAACACGCAAGCAACGTAATTAATTTATGTTATACTTCAAAAGAATTAATAAAAGCAAAGTAAATTTGTATTCCACGCTAATTATTTAGGCCGTTTCATGGTGGAGTTTCGGTTTTAAAATACAATTATCAATGAATACACACTTTGTAGATATATTATAATAGCCACATTGAACATACAAGAAAATTTACTTTGCAAACATTTAGGATATTTGGTGTTTTAACGCGTATAGGCCCACTCTATCTCCTGAACCTGTGAAACGGCTAACGGCAGTTTATCTAAATTTCAGTGTTGCATGACAGGTCCAATTGTGCTTCAATGTTAACATTCTGTCACAAGAGAGGAAAACTTATAAACAAAACATATTCAACTCTCATCAAAACTGCAGTGTTGTGTTTCATTAAACGTCATAATGTTGATACAGAAAGGTTAATTGCACTTTCGAATAATGTTGCACGTAACCATATCATGTTCCATCAACCAAAGAACAACTCTATTATGATAGACTATACTGACAAGTTAAACAAAATTACGTACATCAGCATTACTGTTTAACAGTTAGGCCTATACTGACGTGTAAGCTTTCTGGCTAGACAACGATGTACTGAACGCACTAAAAATTGTAGAAATGCTTTTAATATATAACCACAAAACTGAAGTTCATATCTCCTGCATATTTATGATTCATAAATGAGACAGATGAATTACATTTGGACCGTACCTGACTTATTGGGAGCAGAATACTACTTTAGAAGCCAACAGTTGCTCACGTAGTTAAGTAATGTCTCGTCTTTATGAAACACGAACATGTCCTACCTAGATCCTACAGTGAGTCAGCTGAATTGTCTACATCTTCAAATTTAATTTATTTGAAATCTATTTTAATATTATCCATACGTATTGCTTGTCTCTCCTATGTGTCCTACACACAAATTTGTAAGGTATAAATTTAAAGAGTCAGGAAAATAGTTTTATGTTTAAAATCTTCACGAAGACTTAAAGAAATCATATTTGCATGATAACTCGCACTAAAATATTGTGAAATAATTTCGTGTTACTTTACAAAATAATGTCACACTGCTTAATGTAGGCTAAGCCAACTGTTCTTAACTGGAGATAATATACCCTTGCGGGTGTGCATAAATTATCATGGAAGATGCACGTAAGATCTTTTTCATACATTGCAAACAGATTGAAAGAGCCTATAACGTATTGTCTTTTACACAAGATTGGGCCTGACTATAAGTTGAGATGACAAATTATTAACACAGATAATGTAAGCTCAAGATATCATTTTTAAATCTCGTTTGAAGAGCCTCGTCTTACTTATTCTGGTGAATCTGCGTAAGCCTGATGAAATGTTTTCACTACAGAGTACCGTATGTTGGCTTTATATCATTTTTCAAGCAATGGAACTGGTAATTCGAAACGAGTCGATATACCGTCATAACAGAAAGCTACAGAAATGCGAAAAATTTATGCTGCTGGTGGATTTTCCTGGATGAATGTTTATCAAACGGAATGACAATAGAAACAACTACGAAAATCTTCCTGAATTTCCGATACTCAGACTTTTATTTAAATGGTACTGTGTTCACTTACTCAGACTGAACCTTTTGTGCCTGTTCTATAGCTCAGTTATGTCCAGGGAAACAGAAGTTTCGCGAGGTAACAAAAGACTGAAATTTTTCTACAATAAAGTTATTTTTAGTTCATCCATAAATTGCAGTAGTTTTGTGGGCCTGTTCCCCCCCCCCCCCCCCC
>NW_019061031.1:276938-293268 GCF_000696155.1 Zootermopsis nevadensis
AATAACAAGCGAACGAGCCAAAATTGTTACGCTATGCGTATTTTTGCAGAGTCTTAAATCATGTCGATTGCGTAGGCTGCTAATGTTTTTAACTCCTGTGCCGACTTCCCAAAGCGGAGCTGGGTTGGATTCCGGTGCAGTATACATGGGACTGTGTGGTGAATACTAATGCCAGTTCGTGTAAAATAACATTGGCGGATTTTTAATCAGCTGAATGACTATCAGCTGCACAATCAAGGCCTTAAAAATGAATTAATCCATTAAGGAAATTAATTATTTTGATAAATGCGATAAATATGAAGAGAATAAACCGACTAGGGAGGTCAAAGCCAAATTTTTCTTTGCATTAGAACTACAAAAGTTTAAATTTTTTAAACAAATTTTACATAACACAAATAAACGTTACATATGCACATAGCTTATAATATAGGCATATACGGTTGTATGAGTATACATATAAATACATTTGCTACCGATCCGCCTTTAAAATTTTCTTGTTAAATATCCATCATGGATGCCAGTACAATCTGATTATGATGCCGTGAAATTTTCCAGTTACAGTCTCAGTAATTCTGGACTCTAGCCTTGGGGAAATTTCGAAACAGACGTAGTGAGCCCCACACACTGCCAGACCCGCATGAAGTTCATACGAACTCGCATTATCATGTAATTTACGCCATCTCACTCTTACACCACACTCTCTGACGCGAAGATAATGAACCCGCACGACGTAAAAAAAATGCCCTCCATGTAATGTTTATTTTCTTTTATATGTTATGTTCACAAGGTTGAACTTGTTTTAACAACGAAACAAAATACCGAATGTGTGAAAACATTTACAAACATTCTTGTCTTCTCTATGAACAGAAGGTAACTGATTCATCAAACGCCACTGCAACGTACCTAACTATCAAAAGGATTTTGTAAATGTAATCTTATTGTTTTACTCTTAAATGTTTTCATGCGAGACCAAAGACGAAAAC
This sequence comes from Zootermopsis nevadensis, assembly GCF_000696155.1. The sequence continues at coordinate 277,922 of NW_019061031.1, forward strand.
AGACGGATAACGTTTGAGAATCGGTGAACGCTTTGAACCACAGCGTTCATCTAAATAATAACAAAACATTATTCGGTTCTATTACAAAAATAAACTGTTCAGTTCTGTTTACAGAAATAACAGCTGTTTATTATGAGAATCATATACACCCGTAAGTACAGTGTACGGGTAAACTGTAAAGTTACTGAACTTTATCCCAGGTGGCACTGTACTTTAAAAGCGTGAGGGAGAAACCGCTGTATTTTAATACAATATTAGAGTAATGAGAAATACAGCCTGTCATTATACCCGACACCATTTCTGTAAGCACTCGTTTTCAACAGATGTTCCTTTTAAGTTTTTTAGAATATTTTGGATCTTGTATTTTGTCAGAATGACGTAAAGGCATTAAGTTCACACAAAATGTGTGAAATTTATGCCTCCATTAACATATGAAGAATTTGTCCACTCTTTTAACGAGTTGTAAGTCTGCATAAAGAACAATGATATCTGAAAAGGCGTAATTAAATTACACTCATATAAATATCCACAGGCCTAAATACATGAACGGTCGTAGCTCTGGGCTCTGTACCTTACATAAAACTGTGTATCGGATAATTTTTCCCATGTACGTGTTTATCTTATAGAGCTTCATATTTTTCTCTGTACTGTGTCCTTTACTGTTGTTCTTTCAGAGTGACCTATCAAGTTTCTGCAAAACAACTTCAGTTGTAATTTTAAAATACTTTACTCTACTAGAAATAAAATATAAAATTGTATACTGAGTGACAGTACGAATTTTCAATACGCATTCTCCTCAAATTTTCAAAAATAATTTAATAACTATGTTATTATCTTAATTGAGTTCCACCACAATTTAAAACAATTTATTTTAAAATATTTGGAACTAATTCTATGTGTGAGAATACATTCAATTTGAAGATCTTAACGCAGAAAAAAAATGAAATGGTACTAGTAATTTCTAATTACGTAGTTCAGGTAACTAATGTCTCTTTTTGATACATTCTCACACTCGTCTTTTCACTCATACGTTAAGATAAAAATTAAAATAAACTGGATTCTCTGAACTCGATTCAAACAAATGTCGGACACTTCAGTTTGTAGTGCCCAGAGTTTGAGCACTGATTCACGCTTCACTCTTGTAATTTTCTCCTCTGCAATTTATTCCCGTGTCTTTTTTTTCTCCTACTTCACAGAGAGTTGGGAAGCTTTTCAGAGTTTCGGCTGATAAAGAACAAACCAACCGACTACAGGAGTTTGTTACGTGGTGAGAGCGTCTCCAGTTAAGTTCATGCCTACACACAAATCGATAAGAAACTGTCCCCTAGAAGCATTAGTGGCTAAGTGGATCTTGTGATGCAAAGATTAAAACACCCGGTAAGTAAAATTAAACCCGTGAAAGAGACCACCTCTGCAAAATTTAAATTAATAGTTTACTCCTACTGATGTTATTTTACGGTGAAATTCATTACAATCTGTCAGCAGCATTTCAGAACATGTTATACTAACGGTGTTTAAACATGTCTTCATACACAGGAAGCTCTGAAGATGTTTATATTTAATATACTTTTTTTAAACACACGGTAGGACACCTCGTGAGTGAGTGTGTATGATCTGCCTATAGCAAGACCATCTGCAAAGGAATACGTCACAAAAGCGGACATAGCCAGATTTAGGACGGGGTTTGAGTCTGAGACACCATTATTCCAGTGGTCTAAGACCAGATGTGACTTACACAACTATTTCACGTTGTAAACGTGTGTTGTTATTTCAGGCAACATCTTATGTCTTAAAATTCAAGACTACGTGAAAACAGATAATATTTTATGAACACATGCAAATAAACAGTACTGTCTTATTTTAGTTTCAGTTCTTATGTGGCTTCATGTGAAAATGAATTATCTTAAGATAATATAGGATCAGATTTATCCAGCATAAATTTAAGAGTATATTAATGGTTAAAATTTTGTAAAACTATGTAATGGTAAGCAAGGTTTCCGAAATGATAAATTTATAATATGACCCTGACCCGACACATTGTAATATATAAAGTCGTACAAAGCTATTTCGGAAGTCTCGCATGCTGGAGACATCTGATGCACACTGACGTAGAACAATTTCAATTATGTTGTGGTGATGTTTGCATATTATATGTTGGCCTAAACTCTGTTGAATTCTGAATTCTCAACTAATAAATCTTGAACAGTTCAGCGGTTTATGTATTAAGTTACCTTCCAAACAAACTTTATACATACGTTATTCTTATAAACTGTCATATACATTAAAAACAAAAACATTCTAAGCGAACCATATTCATATTTATCACAATTATCGCAGTAATTGGGCTACTAGAAATTCTGGTAAACCTAATGCTCAGGTATAGGTTTAGAAGCCAACTTCATATTTGTAAAATCTCGGGTACAAATCTCGGCCAGAAAGCTGACTGTAATATTTGAACTTTACCTGAATTTCCACATTATCTGTAGACAAATGCAAAATACTTAGAAACAAGCCACTCCCACTTCCTTCCACGCCATTCCCACTAACATAATCCTAAAGCACAAACAAGAGGCAATCTTCAGGGAGGACAAATTAAATTGGCACAATTTAATCTGAATACGAAATAATTTACAAGCAAGCAGTTCTATAATTCTTAGCAAGCTTTAAACTTGGTAAAATGGAGGATGGTGTGCTGTCATCGTCCTGCACTTGGATCTAGGCGTTATTGAACACAACTTTAAGACAAGAGATATTGCGTTTGGAGTCGCTTTATGTTTCAAATGCCTCGTATGTAGCGGAGAGAACTTTGCGCCAGTGTGCATATCGCAGTAAATGGCAATACTACGGCGAAGTTAACGCGAACAGTTTCATCAAAGAGTAGCTTGCCGCTTTGCCGCAACTTGCAGTGATGTGTTCACGTGTTGCATGCTCTAGTTATCAAGCCTTTAAACACACGTTAGTCTCTTGATTTCCATATCTGAAAACCTGGGAGCAACAGTGAGCTAACATATAAATTGAAAAATTTATAAACATTAAAAGAAAAAATGCAATTTTATTACCACCCTCCGTTTCTTTGCAGGCCGAGGCTCATCCACGTGTGAGTTCATGTCTTTAAATGCGTGTTTTTTTTAGAATGCTACAAGGCATAATTAGGGCAGTCATGTTTGATTCATCTCCGTTTATTTCAGTGGGTAGACCACTGTTGCTCTCAGGTTTTCATTTTTTTTTTCCTTCACGACTGACTTCTTTTCATAGTTTCCCGCACCATATCCAGGAAATATCGAATGTTCAATGTCATATGACGAAGATTTGCATAATGGTACTACAGAAAACAGGCCTACGTAACCCTAGCTCTATAAATAATGGTTGATATAATATTCGTCTTACGCGGTTCGCCAATGAAGGGTTTAAAATCACTTCTATATGTCATAACGCATCCTTGTTTCCCAGAATATATCTCATACTAGATAGCCGTCCAGTCAGAATTACTAGTTGCATTGACGTTACACTTGACACACGAGCTCTGAGGATGGTTATGTCTATGACCTAGGATAATTAACGTCAGTATTTAATCGACCCACTTAATCATCTGTGCATACGCTAACGGCCAAACTGGTTTATTGTAACTGGAGCAAATTAAGCTGTTTTCCATAACAGAAACATAGGTTTATCTTCAGAATTTTACGCACACTTAGCTTTTCTTTGTTTCATTTGCACGGAAGACATTACAGACACAATCCAAGTTATGTATAACAATCAGGCCTTTCAAAAATAAATTCCTCTCGCCGCAAGTAAGGGACATCGATATTTTATAGTGTTCTCTCCAGCGAAATCATCATTTATAAATATTATACATATAGAACTATAATATTAAAAAGGGTCCTTGGGAAGTAATTTTGCTTCCACTGGATAAGGGTACAGTCAAATAGCAGGTTCCTATTATATTAATTATAAATACGCTTATTGATGTTTCAAAATAACACTAAGTGGATGAAAGTCAATATTTTTGTTAAAGTTTAGTAGTTTCAAAAGCCAAAAATAAGTAAGAACTTTACGCAAACCTAAAACGAACCATTTAACAGCCCTGGTTATTTGTTATTGCCGTGACAAATATTAAGTTAAAGCCGGAGAGAAAACAAGAAATCTGTTCCTTGGTGACGAGAGTTTCTTTCTAGTGTTTCCAGTCTTTATTTGCAGAATGTGATTGGTTTCTGACAAATCATATTCTGAATGGATTTAAAGTAACTTCGAAAAGTTATACATCTTGCCTTTGTAGAAATAAAGGAGGTTCGCTGATACTTTAAATAAGTTTCCTCGTAATATTAAACTCAAATTCTGCCTCAAGGTTCACAAGATTAGTAGAACTTTCTATTACTTTCTCAATCTAATAGAGATCAAGGGTTGGCTGTCTTGACTGATGCCTTTCGACACTGTTTGTGATTATTTTCAGGGAACACGGGAAATGTATAAGACTAGACGCGCCTAAATGTAAAACGTTACAGTAAATACTTCCATAAATCTATCCAATGTGGAATAATGCATTAAAACATAAAGTGAAAAGTAACAAGGATCCTGAGATAACTATGTTCGATTAATATCAAAAATTTCTTTACCAGAACATTTGTCGCAAATCCGTGCGTGCGAATGTATAGAATGCACCTTTTAAACACCTAACAATATCATATTAATAATTAAATTTATTTATTTATTAATAAACTTGACAAAAACTAATAACCAATTACAGACAAACACTTAAATAAACTAAAAAAACATAACAATAAAAAGAACAAAAATGAGATTTAAGAAATAAGAATAAATATTTTGACTAAAAACATATAAGTAAGTAAAATATCATCCTTATTAAAGATTCCAATACTCGTATAGACTACACTGGCAGCAGAAAAGCATTTGGCTGAGGAAGTGGCAATTGAGTGCTATTAAGTTATTTCTGACCCTAAGTTGAATAATAATAACAATAATAATAACGATCCTTTGCGCTCTTTAAGGTTTCCGTAACATGCAGAGCTAAAGGAAAATGCACAGACCAATAAATTATTTGTCTGTTGTGCATCTTATTTACTTGTTATATATATATATATATATATTACTTATTTAATAGGCCTACTTATTCCATTCTCTCTTTCTAGTTTTGAGGCTAAATACACGAAGTCTTTCAGATACCAACATTATTCCGATCCCATGATTTTCCCCCTGTATAGAACGGTGTATGAACGGGGCCCATTACTTTATTATTGAGAGGAGTGAAAGCTCAGACATGACAAATGCAACGAGAAGAAGCAGTGCTACAAACATGTACAGCTTAATTTACGTATCAACCATCATTCAATTAGGCCTACAAACGTAGGATTCACCACTGTTTGTTTACAGTTACCAATTTTGTTGAATTCACGCAACCCTTTGGGTCCTCCAATCACAAACAAAGCATAATTCGACGTGACAAGTAGAGGATGCGTTGATTTATGAGGAAACATGACAAAACTCTCATCACATATACATGCAGAACTGCGTTTATATATTGCTTCATAATCGAATATCTTTATCGGATAACAAGTGATCGAATTCCGTTTCAATAAATCAGTTGCCCCACAACAACAGGTCAGAAATATTTTAAATTTCTGGTCACAGTTTGATTTTTATGACTGAGGTAACACGTAAGATCTTCAGTTCATCAAAGTAAATTTCAAGGTATATCATATATAGACCAAATCAGCTTCTTTCAACATTCATCAAGGCTTGTCGCTTACTATTCCGCAGTGATAAACCACCTCGATTACTGGAAGAGATTCGCAAAAACAACAAAATTATTAAAGTTAGGCAGTTTCACGGTAACGCATATGAGCCTCATTATTCACCTGATAGACTGTATTTAGAGATTTCTGGTACTTAAATGAGAACATGAAACAAAAAACTTATGGCTTAGACCACTGAATTTAACGAAAATCGGCCAAATTTGTTAGCAGTCACTAGGACGAACAGAGCCACACGTAGACAAAATGAATTGACCTAGAAAGTTATATTTCAAGCAGATTGTTGTTTTCTGGGATGCGCTCCGTGTAGTCTGGTAAATATGGACCAATATTTCGGAGGTGTTTACTGCTGCCATTATCAGGGCGATGGAGGAAGGAAGCTCTTCTGGAACGTCGGTCAGTATCTACCAAACTACACGGCATAACATCCCGAAAGGCAGCCATCTTCATACACGTCGCAGTGAAAAGCTTAAATCTCACGCATGCTGTTTGAATCCTTTAGACAAACATAAAATCATCAAGACGCTCAGTTTAAAACATCATGTACCTAAATTTATACTTTACACAAAATTTTCTGATTAAAATGAAAGCATATCTTCTTTGCAACGCGCTCTGTTCTTACTGCAAATCGAAAGTAACCTACTAAATATGGAAAATGCATGTTCTCCCTTCGTTTTATACGTTGCCACTATTATTTTAAACTGAATCATCCAGAAGGTAAGTACGGGGCGACATATCTGCTTTAACGAAACTGTATACAAGCAAACAAAATTTTCCACACGAGCAAAGCCAACATTGTGGTAGCTTTCTTGTCGCGCTAAGGCAGGAAGGATGCACGACCACGCACCGGCTTTGCGCGAACGACTACTGTATCATGACAGGTCGTTTGTCTAACCTCGCCTACAAAGGTGCTGTTTACAAGACTGTCTCAGAAACAGATCCGACCTCTGACCTGCTAGACCAGAGAACTCGTCGGGATTCTTAAAACTGAAAGCGCCAAACGTAATTCAACAACTGTTAGCGGAAATTAGCATCGAAAGAAGAAACGTGGTTCAGTGTTTCGAAAATCACGACGGCCTCAACAAATAAGCCAAAATAAAAATTAAAAGCTGTAGTAATCCGATTAGAGACGGTCTATGAAAGGAAAATTAAAATAAAAGTTTTCTGTACCGAACCTGAAAGTAATAAAAGGGATTTTTCATATGCGAAGTAATGCTACAGAGCTGGATTCTGCGTATGTTATTACATTACTTTATTCTTGAATTTGTAATTTTAATTTAAATTCATAAACACAGAACTTAATAAACCCTTATAACTTCTTACTTCCGAGTAATAGCTAGCCTAATACTTGCTTGACTTACTTCGACTTACTGAGAATTTAAATGGTATAAGATTTATGGAATGAAACAAATTTTAAGGCAATTCCCATCACATATTAAAGGCAGGCCTACTCTGCAACTTTCTCTGTCAGCCTCACGAACATGACAGAAAGAACGACAGCTTTTTTGAGCCTAGAAGAACGGGGTGTACAGAATGCGCGTAAATAAAGCTAAGCTATTAAATAAATAAGAACTTTATTTTAAAAGACTCGTTTTGAATTTCCTCAAGAAAGTGCACAAGCAAGTTTCTTCGTTCCTGTATTCTCCTTTCCTAACTCGTATATTACTTCAGTATACTTTTTATTTATCAATTTATGGGGTCCATTGCCTTACAGTAACTCTACTGTTCTTTTAATCATACCAGTTTTAAGCTGTTATGGTAGCTCAGGCACAGGCACGAAGAAGCCGACTTTCGCCAAGACGTAAGCGGCTAGGATACAGAACGTCCTAAACAAACTGTTTAGTTTTTTACAGTCATTCTAGTCTAATATATTGAGATATCTACGACTAAAAATTACAAATACTTCCCCATTAACAAATCTTAATCATCACCATGCATTGTATAATGTTATAATTAAAACAGCGTAGTTAATTTATATAATAAATTAACTGAAAGCCTTTCTGTATTTAAACGCCACCTCAAAACCTTCAATGAAGAATTTTGCAGTTTTCTGAAGCATCGAGTATCCCTGGACACAAGGGTTGCAGAACTTCCATAAGGAAGCAAGGCTAGTTTCTGGTGGGACTAACAGAAGTCACTGACGAGAAGGAGCGCTAGGCTCTTCATCCTTAAACCCCCCCCCACGTCACGGGCCCTCTGCACACGTTTCATGGTTTAGATTTACAAGTCTGGAAATAATTTGATGGAAGTTGCAGTATGCTTGCTTGCCTACATTTGTGATAATAAAGCAAAATGTTTCGCAGTAAACAGTACAACGCGATGGTCTGAAAGTTAAACCCTTGTATAATTAGATTTGGGGATGTCTTACAAAATATAGTGGTTGAAGTCTGCTTTATACAATGGGAATGCAATTATTGCGGAGTCATACAAACGTTATAAAAAGATATTCTCTTTCAAAATGTTTCGTGATTTGTGTTATAACTTTATAACTCAGCCCAGTACTATAAACCTACTGGAAAAGAGAAGCTGAGGTCGGCTCAGAAAAACATGAGAAAAAAAAGTTATTCGATGAGAGTTGGTGAAACGTGCTTTATAAGCCTAAATCCTACTATATCACGAAAAAGAACTTTATAAATTAAAATACTGTTATATGTTAGGTTACATAACGACGTTTCATTATACACTGAGGTCATTAGGACGATAACCCACAGAGAAATGGAAAATATGGTAAAATTTTTATATCTTATTTCAAGGTACTACCTCGGTATTGTAGTGGAAGGAATGAGAAAAACTACGAAAACATCAGTCAGAATTGAACCACTGCACGACCATAACCACACAATTAGGTAGGCCCCTAGAAACTTTTGCAAGAAACCAACCTGATCGATGTAAAAATTAAAAACATACAATTAAGGTATTAAGGAACCTGAAGTAAATTAATATAAATTAAATTAATTTATTTTGGATTCTCGAAAGTTTATGAAAGGAAAATACAGAATATAAATAGTACAAAACATTTAAAATAGCAGTTTAAAATAATTCCAAGAATAAAACAGGTTACTGAACTGAAATATAAGCCACAGAGGCCAGAGACATTATTTAGTTCTCTCATTATTCTGTATGCTAATTACAGTAGTCCTTAAGTAGGATTATATAGTCTGACCACAAAACCAGACTAGCAGTGAAGTAAAACAGCGCTAGTTATAACTTTAGTATGATCTTCTGCACCGCAGAGAAACAGCCAACTGTATATCCACCCAGGGGATAAGTCAGACATCGGGTTGGAGACGATGTTCATACTCGTAATGTAACATTTCGGTGGAAGCTGTCAACTTAAAAGTGGGGGAATGAGAAGGGATGATAGGTAGGGGCTGAGAATTACGTTTTGCTTTTCAGTAGGCACGAAAATCTTAATTAATATGTGGATGACAAAATGTAACATCACACACAGACTCAAAAATATTTTTCTAAAATTCACTCAAGGCGTGCATTCTTTATTATTTTGTCGCCTTATATCATCTTTCTTGGTTCTTTTTATAACAAACTTAATGCTGTGTACGACGAGGCTAAGAAAACATGAGAAAGAAGAGGAAAATGAGAGAAATGGGTTGGTGAAACTGTCACAGCACGCAACAAAAGGAGAGGCGACATAGACGGATGCGTAGACAAGGCAAGTGAGAGTCTAAGAAGGATAAAATAAAATACTGGCAGCGATGAAGGTTTCCTTCGCCCCTTATCGTAAGCAGCATCCATAGCTTTTAAGGGAAGAAAACACGAGAAATAAAATTACAATAGTTATCCGCTGTGAATATGAAGTGTAAAAGTAAAGTAAAGTAAAGTTTGTCCCACTATACGCCATGTAGGCGTTTGGGGTGAGTGGAGGTATAGCTCCTCTTTTCCTTGACCTCGGCACTAGATGGGGGTGAGTGGTCAGCATCACGCCCCGGTCGGCTTTACCCCCGGGAAAGGACCCCGGTACCCATTGTAGAGGAGGCTGGGTGGGCCCCAGAGCCGGTCTGGACGCAGAGGCTAGAGGAAAAATGAAATGTAGGGCAGATAAAACCTACAAAAAATACACCTATAACATTTTTTTTAAAATAATTTCTCCTTTTGTTTTTTAGTTATGATCCCACTATTTCTTCTTTTTCCTTATTCCTTGAAGTAGAACTAAGCAATAAATAGCAGCAAACTACGAAAAGCATGAAGGAATTCATTTAAAGTCTCTCTCAATCACATAATCTCATTTCCCTGCATACGAATAAGAATGTTCGGACACTACAAAATCCTCCTCTGCGTCAAGAGTTTGGTGGCTCACATTAAACGTCCAGTGAGTGAGAGAGAGCGAGAGAGTTGGTGATAGGTGGGGTTTGGTGTGAGGGAGTTTATCTGAGCGCCGTTCTGTCGCCGGGGTTTACACACGATTTATTCAGACCTGTATACAAGCGCTTTATCTGTTGTATGTTGAACCCCATGGGTAACCATGCCACGTATTATATACATACGACATAATATTAACGCCTCTTTATTTGCACGTAAGGAAAATGTTACTTGGTGACCACTGTTATCCGCTTTTGTTATCGTGATTGCAATGTGCATTTGTCTGCTCCTGGAAGGCGAATTCGTTATTACTTTAGCCGCACCTTGAACGATATTATTACTTTTATTATATTTAATATTTTAGTTCAACTGTCTCTAAATTTAGGCAAACAGATCATTCATTGTTTCGTAAAATAATGAGACATGTTTAAACATTATATTCTGCATTGCAAAATTTATTTTTTTATATTTTATAATGTAAAAGTCCCATGTAATATTGGTTCTGATACAAAAGTTATGAGAACGAATCACCGGGATTAAAATCCAGGAGTTTAAATTGGCCTAAGTTATAATTTTGAAAAAATTTGGTTTCAGTTTTCAAACTACTTTTAACCTTAGACTCATTATTCTGTGCAATAATCCTGGACTCAAACACAGAATGCACAATACGCAACATATCAGGGAACTTCAACGCATGTTTAAGAGCTTCCTGAATCCATACACGAGTTTACAAAAGACGCACATGTTTATTACACCGAGAGTCGAAGTTGCAGCATTTACGTAACTTCGTCGTCTTAATTATTTTAATATCAAAATACTCTTCAATATGTGTCCCATAATTAATATAACACTAGATTATAGATCAAGAACGAATATTTTCTTACAATTTTTAAAGTAATCGTTGTTGCAACATTCTAAGAGGTTCTAACGACGTGCATTTTATTCAGTATCGTTCTACATATTAAAATACTTGATATGAGTGACTAACATAGATCCCGTAAGTTGCCTACAGATGTCCAGAAACTTTATTTTAATATACAGAAATATGGCAGCAGTGCAGAAAATGAATAATATTCAATGCTGGGATATTGCTAAACAAATCGAGACGCTGGACCGTAATTGAACAACTAGACAGAACGGTCGAAACAAACGGAATGAGATTCCTAATAACTACAGTAAATGTGACTGTATCAGACATCAAAGAATTAGGGAGAAATAAGCATATTTAGACAATACTCTGGTTCTACTATGTGGAAAGAATAGATAAAATAAGATTCACTGAAAGGTTTTGCCAGTGGGACTATACGATGGGAGGGCCAATTCTGAGGTAAACTTTGGATCTGGAACAATTTAACGATATTAAACCCTCAGCATGAACCTCATTTGACTACGCGCCATAGAATCACAACAGACAGCATTCTAGTTTAAATATAAATGATTGTTTTTAAACCTTACGAACCTGTGGTAAATATATGTACCATCTGCTTTAATTACAAAACACTCTGCATTTTTCCGACACAATGTATTTGTGGGTGTCGTTTGTTCTTTGTAATGGAGACAAGTTGTGTTTCCTTTGTGACATGAAATGAATTTTTAAATATTATTTAGACGAGTTTCGGCTTCAAAGCATTAAGGCACCTGATGTCAGAGCTTTTCAAATGATAATAGAGTCCTTTAGGCCTTGTAAGGAACGTAATTTCACTACCTGACTCTTTTTACCTTTGTCCTCTGTAGCTGAGAAGTTCATAGAATAAAGGCCCACAGTTAACGCTCTTGTAAGCTCTTTTGTAAGCCTGTGAGTGAACTTAAGCTTTCCAAATAACTTATTAAGTTCATAATGGAAACGTTCCTTATTTTGTTGCCACGTTAACCCAATTTCGGCTTTTTAATAAAAAATTTGTTTAAGAAGTTTATGGCATAGAATTTTCCTGTTAAATATCCCGGGGGTGACTTAATGTTTCATGTAGGCTATAATATCCCGTCAACCTGCTCTGTTTAAACTGTTAACTAACTCAAGTTAAAATTATAACCGCCAATAATGTTCGACGTTTATTACCTAGAACTTCTGGGATGAAGTTAACTATTACATGTACGCGTGTACTGTGGTAAGAACTCTTTACCACTCATTCAAATTCATAATCATCTGCATCTCTCTTGTGAGATAATCATTAAAACAGAAGAGGTGAAGTGCTATTATAATTAGCTCTTAGTTTACATGCTGTTTCAATTGATCAACATAACCTTTCAGATTTGTCAGGTTGTTTTATTCCTAAACGACAATAAAAGTCCTAGGCCTAACATTATACTAACTTCATCTTCATAATTCTCTGCAGCAGATGAAGGAAGAATGACATATCAGGTACATAGCATATTGCTGAATATTTCCCACGGTCTGATAACGTTTAGAAGTTGGCTCCAAATGTGTATACGAATGATTACATAAAATTTAATTTTCGAATCTGTGGAAGTATTCGGGACGAAGCCAAAACCTCCGAATATTTGTTGTATTAATCTCATTCATTTGAAAATACCAAGTGTCCAGAGATGGTGGAAGGCTAAGAGTACAGCTTACTTTCTCAAATTGTATCAGTAAATGCAAAACAAAATGCATGATACATTACTTCCTTTGATATCTGTAAATCCTATATCGAATTCCGAGAAGAAACTTTTATTGAATTAGATATGAAAGTGATTCCGTTAACAATTTATAGCGCTGGCGTATATGATACATACAAATTAAATTACGTATGTATCATATTATTGAAAATTCAGATAACTTTGATTGAGACCTTTGATATTCGATCCTCATTATACATTATTTTGTTCCACAATAAAGAAACAATAAAATAACTCATGGTTTTTAATAAATGCCATTTTATTGTAACATCGTTTAAAAGGTTTTGAAACGCAAGCCTACAATTTTTATTGTGTGATTTTGTGTACACGATAAAGAAAGACAACTTTTCATAAAATACTGAACATTTCTTTACTTGCTGAACTTACAGGCAGATTCTTAAAAAAGTTATCTGCTCCTGTTAAAAGCTGTCCCTGGCGGAAGTTACGGCCAGTGTCATCTAGGGCCGAGGCAAAAGATACATGGATCTGCACTTCCACTCCCCGACGTGTTTCCATGGCGTTGTGCGTAGTTAAGAATCATGGACAGATTTACATATATATAGTACGGATTACTAGTAACTTCTGCTTACATGAAGTGCAAATGGAACCTTATAAAGTTTCTCAAAACAGGTCGTAATATATGAAATTAAGAATATATATATATATATATATATATATATATATTTCTATCGGGTTATAAGTTATATATAAAACGTGTTTCAATATGGCGAATATTCAATAGAAGACAAGGGTGTCTCTTGAATATGGCATCTGCAGTGCGAATATATGCGACATATATTTATACTTTCAATAATGCATGTGTATGTGGAATAAATTAACGCCATGACCAACAAGGTGTATAAAATTTCTAAAAATTCATTTGGAATACATGGGTAGACTGCTCTAACGGTGTAAATTTACACTCATGCTTCGTTTAACAGCAGATAAGAGGAGATTCACAAGAAACGTTAAAATGTTTAATACTTCACACTCAATGACAAGTGAACACAAGGTGTTATATAATGAAAATAACGTTTAATTTACTGGAATGTGTCTATAAAGAGAGAATGCTGAGTTATGGCATGCATGGAGTAACCGAGATTTATTTCCACATCTAGCAAGTGATTTGAAACATTCTACAATAGTAAATTCGGTATAATTCTACGTGCTTACACTTATCAAATGAACACAGAGATTTTCAGAAAGACTATGCTCTAAACTACTAGATCCGGTTTTTTGTAACACAAAAGTGATATTTTCGCGAACATTCTTTATTACACGTAATAACTGTCACCTGAGCTTCCCATTTTCCTAGCAGTAAACCCACACTGTTCGAAGAATGCCATATTGCATGTATGTGTGGCTGTGGTACATGGGCAAATATTACCATCCAAGTTTCCTTTATACAGATAGGTAGTCTGTTGCATTTCTATTAATTCTGGAGTGTAATTCGACTAACCCGTCCAAACTGCAACCCAATTCAGGCCCCCATTACTACACACTATTACACGATTTACGCATTAATATCATCAATTCTCTCTCTCTCTCTATCTCTCCTTCCTTGTGAGACACCAAATGGACATGAATTACACTGAACACCAGATTTTTCCTTTTAATGTCGAAGTTCATCCTAATAATATTTAAGAATTCAGCCTATACCGTAAAAAAAACACTTCTCAATTACAAAGTTCAACTGCTTAATGCAGTTTAATAAAATTATCGCTGTTTACTGTAATAATCATACAAAACTGATAAACATAAATTTAGCGTAATTCATTGTTAAAGCAGACGGTACATGTAGGCACTATTCAGTTTTAAATACTTAATAATAAGCTGACGTAGATAACTTCTATCCGGTTAACACTGTTTATAGATTAATTTAAATGTTTTCTGTAAGGAGCATTATTCTTATGTGCAAGTTACTGATACTGATAAAAACAGCTCGCAATTTACTTCATTAATATGTTTATTATCAGAAAGCCAAACAGGTGACTTTCAGGGTAACTATAACTTGAATACTCAAATGACTAGTAAGACGTTATAGGAGTAAGTACCACAAATTAAATTAACTTACATGAATTAAGTACATTTAATTCAAATTCGTGTTTGTTTTAAGAAGAAAACCTGAAGATAAGAAATCTCTTGAGACCTGTTCATATATGGAAAAATTATATTAAATCGATTTAAAAAATACATGTAAACTGGATTCATTTGGCTCCTTGTATGCTCCAGTGGCTGGCTCATGTAAACGCGGTAATGAGTATTTGGTTTTCATAAGAAACGGAGTGATGTTGAGCAGCTACTATTTAAGAAGGATATTGTGAGTTAGGTAATGCATATTTGGAAGGTGAGATAAAGGAGTGGATACCAGTGTTTTACAAATAACAGAATAAAGGGGATAGTGGAAATTCGTGAGCGAAAATTGTTTGAGAACTGGTCCTTTCGTTATGAGTGTGTTATCAGTCTTCAAAATTAGGTTTGGTTTATTTCGAAGCTTCAGACGACTTCATACGATTACCTTTACTTCCCAACTGCCTTATCAAAATTGGACTCAACTTTCTACACCCAAAATATGCAAAGAGATTCCGGAACTAGTGGTGTTCTGAACAAATTAGCTGACGTGAGGATGAATTCTTCTATCTAGCA
>NW_019061031.1:295434-335783 GCF_000696155.1 Zootermopsis nevadensis
TTATCTGAATCTTGGTTTTACTTCTGGCCCGATACATTCAGAGAAGATAAATTAACTTTAAATTGAACAAACTTAACACATACAAAATTACATAATAGACCTACCAAAGAACAACGGTTAACAATTTATTAAAATTAAGTAACAATTCCTTTGTTGGAATATTTTTAGAACGCGTAATGACGTAATCGGTATCGGAAAACATTCTCAAATTATATTCATTTTTTTGTATATTACGAAACATTTTACGCCCTCTCTATTTTGCATTTGCCGACGCATTTTATAGTTGCCGGAGCAAATCCTACAACCGAATAAAGTGACTGACATCTTTTATGTCCGTTCTCTATCCCTCTGACTGACGTATCCTCTTCCTCCCAATGCTTTCAGGCCTATTCAGAATTTATACTCACACCAGAGTCGCCTTAACGATTCTAGCAGCGGCATGATGAAATGTAAGACCACAAAACAACAGAAAAGCTATCTATTGTGATGTCAATCAGGCTTCTCCTAGTGTAAAGTTCGAATCTAAAACAAGATGTTCCAGTACAAACACAGCACACAGAGAAATAGTGTTCTCTCAGAGATTCGAGCCACGAACTGGCAGTAAATCTCTTCACAGAGAATTGCCTTAAACCATGACGTACTCTGCCTCCTAAATCCTTGCATACTAAAAACACTTGGGCCTATGACAGCTATCTTCATGGGCCTCGCGTAAATATAATCGGGTGTAAATGGAAAACCACCCATCAACTTTGATGCCCATCATTTTGCGTCACAGCGTAAAGTTCGAGGCGGAAACAAGACGTCTCGGAAGAGACAATAGCACCCCGAGGAATAATGCATTCTCAGAGAGTCGAGCCACGAACTGGTAGTAAATCTCTTCAAATAGAATCAGACTGTGTAAATGGGGCGACTGAAGTAGCAAGAGGGAGGTAAGGAAACCTACTGCCTTGCGCGGAAAACGTTGCGAATGGCTCTTCCTTAGTTTGTTTTAAAGGAAACTAAAGTTGAACTCAGAGAGAAAAGAATAAAAATATAATGCAAGTACTAATTACAATAGTGTCCGTTAATCTTTAGTTTACTGGCTGCAGCTGATCCGTGGCTTAATTTATGGCGGTTTTAAATTCTACATGCCATTATTGCTATAGCTAAAGAAATCTCATTTTAGAATCAACATTTCCTGTCCTTTTAAGAAATCAATGGCTGTGTATGATTTGAGGTTTTCACAGCGATGAGTATGAAGATTTCCGTCTTCTGGGTTGTTGCGCTGTGTAGTCTGGTCGATGTTAACCAACGTTTCAGAGGTCATACTGCCTTCGTCATCAGGGCGATGAAAAGTTGGTAAACATCGACCAGACTACACAGCGCAACAACCCAGAAGACAGAAATATTCAAATCAATGGCTGTGTTGAACAATCATACTTTCTGTTTGCATGGAGTTCTCACTAAGTAAGTTCAGTTAATAATGACCACACAGTGAATACATCTCATTTATTTACAAATCTGACATCAAACGTTAGTTTTCTGAACGTTTTCTCATCGCATTATTATGCTGGAAGAAATCATAGCAACCTCACTGTAGACCATTTAATAACTTGTGAGTGCAGAAGTGGTTAATTTATTTCAAAACGGCAATGCACGCGCCTGTTGCTTACGTAGTAACAGACCATACTTCCCAGCTCAGGCATGACTAAATGGTATTATTATATTTTTTTGTAAACTTTCATTCAGTTTAACATGTTTTCCTTCTACTATTACCTTTTCAATGTTGTCATTTTTCAATCTGTATTGTCCCGCCATAATTATCCTCTTCCCATTTAATCATGCCAGTCCCCGAAAAACACGCTTATGAGTATAGTCGAATTTAGAAACCACTGTTTCGTAATGTTATGAACATAAAACAAGTTCTGTGACCAACAAATACAAATTAAAAGTGACAGGCTACTATTAATTAATTAACATATTTTGGGGAGACGGCCTGTGGACATTTGTTAATATACTCAATAGTATTTATATGCCCACTGTTGTCTTTATTTAGTTTAATAACGCTTTCTCAACTATGTCAGTTATATATTATCAAAATGAGGGAAAATGAGAATGGCGACTTATTAAAAAAAAGTATCATAGTCTGGAAGGACTGACAAAAACGACTATAATAGTATCAGAATTAATCCTGGTTTCCTTTATGAGTATGAAGTAGGCATACTAACAACATCACTGCAAAAGCCTGCAATTTTAATGATCTGTATCATTTATTGCTATACTTCTATCGAAAAGCAACGATGTAATGGCTGGTAGAATACTAAAAATCAAACGCTTGTCTCAGTAAAGTGCGATCGCCATAAATCTAGCAGTTTGGTCTGGTCCTACTGCTTTTGCCTCGTACCTATAGCGCGACCAGATTTTAGGCCAAAATTTCGATAAAACTAAGTCCTGAGATGAATTCCAGTTCACGGCTGACTAGACAGATGACAACGCAAAACAAATTCGGTTTAAAATGTACACGGTACATGACAAAACATAATAACCCGCAATAAATCAAAGCACGCTTAATTATATTGAAATTAAATTGATCTGTATTTTTCTTCGAAGAGGATATAAACTTGCATAACAGTCAAATAGCATCCATCTTAATTCATAGAACTATGCATAGAGTAGTTGCAAACTTGCGCATTTTACACCTGAATTATTCTTGCTTTAATTACTGGCACTTTAAATTACTTATAGCGTCTAATTAAATGGTGAAAAATGTATTGTAAAGATCGTTGCTAATATAATACACCATTCTGTCATTTGCCTTAAAGGCCCACTTCCCAAAAGAAAGCAGAATAGCCGGTCTCAGCGCCGAGATGCGAAACTTTGACCTCCGGATTGCGAAGCAGAAGTGTTAACTACACGAATGCTATGTTCAGTTAAAACCATTATAATTGTTTCGCTTTCAATTGATTTTTCAAAGGCTCTTGACATTTCTTTTCAACCCAACGTCGTTTCCCTTTGTGATACTTAGTACTTTGTTATATTTGTAAGGTGGGAAGAAGCTCCATGCTCAAACCCAAAGCTGGAAGACCACCATTACCTTATCGGCTGTCCACGACCGCTTCTATACTACACGGTGTTCGTAGCTACCGGTCACAGCGGGTGGCCGTATGTTCCATCCACAACCTGAGGACGTACCATGCTGTGATGACAAGGGAACCACTTAAAGTGGTCAGAGGACACCTAGCGTCATATAATATGAGAAGGTTATCATGTTCAATGAATTGGAAAATATTTTAAAGAAATCGGACGTGTCCGAGTAAAATCAGATCTCCGTGTATTCACTGGAAGGACTTAGAAAAACTTTGTAACGTCAATAGCAGGTGATAATTCTGAAAACTTTGACATCCTCCATAAATAACCAGTAAATAACCTTTCAGCGCTACCCTGAAGGATAAAAGGTAGTCTTTTAATGTTCTGTTTTCGATATGATGCGTAATTTGCTTATTGAAAAAAGAATTTATGTACCATAACTAATTTTGATTGAGATAGTTTAAAATTATACATCGCAATATCAGTGCACGGGTCTACTTGTACTACGTTATTATGACATAGTTTAAATATGATCGTTTTGAAATACAAATCATTTACATGCCTACGTGATTATGTAATTTACGACAGAAGTGTTAAAAACTCGGATAAGGTGTTTTAGCGCGATACATGCACATTTAGTAAAAGACCTATTTAAATCTACATAATTAAAATTTATATATCAGATATGTTTTAATTTTACTGTTCATCGCGCTGATGTAGGGATTGATTTGGCAGATTGTTCATATATACACGAGTTTATCTCACATGTGACCCACATATACGTACATCCGTCTCATATGACAGAAATCTCCACGAAAAAAGGCGAATTTCCGTACGCTATGGATTTTAGTAATCTGCAGAAAGCGGCGAACACTTACAAACCTTTGGCCTCACATATCCATCTTCTGTCACATTACCGTATGAGGCCTAAACGGTCTGATTTTACGAATTAATACAGCGAGCATTGCATGATAGGGTGATAAATGAATTGTGAAGGAAATGAAAGGAAGCTGTCGTGCACTAATTCGAGGACAATAAATATAATAAAACGTGTCAGGATAGCCAACCTGCATGCCTTAGTTTTAACCCACAACACGAAACAGGACTGTTAAATCCAACCCGCGACGTTCCATTAAGTAACATTGATGGATTCTGTATGTTACAAAGGCCTATACCACCTAATATTTCTATATAAAGTCCTATGAAGTTTAATTATAAGAATGAATACATTGTTCTTGTCTTGAATTATCGTCTATTCATTATATAGGGGAATTCAATGGAATAGTTTAATATAGTATAAGCGTATGTATTTCTGACGAATTTAATCGGCCGTCGGCATTGTCTTCAACATGGTCAATGCATTCAAACCTGATTGCAGTAAATAAATAATAATAATAATAATAATAATAATGCCCCATGACGTTTTCTCATAAAAAATCTGATGATCGAAATATATCGAACTTTATACGTAAATAAACAAAGGCTTATGTGGGGAGGTTCCTTATTTTCAAAATTAGCGTTATCTGATAAACAATGTTTTGCAAAACTTTCGTTACTATCAATTAGATTTACAATTTTCATATTTTCTACACCATCACGTGACTTTCATTTCTTAAAATATGGCTGATAACGGTGAGTGCTTTGAACGGAACGAAACAAATATACAGTCTATAATTCACTAGTTATCTAAAATACTTAATATGAAACATACAATAAAATGTTTGACTATGAAAGGTTACGACAACTTTGGCAAGTTTTCACATCCGATAGGCAGGCAGCGAACGTGATCCAGGTTTAAATTCATTCCTTACAAAAATGTTAACATTCTCTTGAAGTAACAAGGACCGAAACGTCGCTCTATTGTCGTCGTTTGTTTTTGCAACATTCATCACACTTGACGTGTATAGATTATTGCAGAGTAGGCAACATTAATCAGCTCTTGGATATAAGCAGCGTATCAGGTCTTTTTTTTTGCCTCAAGTGTATTGTATGCTTTAATATTGCTCTGACTTTTTATATATCAAGTCGTTATTTTTCCTTGAGGCCCCGGATGTCCCGCTGAGCGTGTGCCGCCATGGTCGTGACGCTCTGTTTCCCCGTACAAACAGCGCTGCCGTCTGTTTCTTCCCGCAAAATAAGTTGACAATTCAGTATACATGTTTCAGGTCTCCTAGAGCAGACAAGCTCAAGCTAATGACAATGAGAAACAAATAGTCCTCGTTAGCGACGCCGATAAGGATTGTTAATTCTATCAACACTGCTTTGTAAAAGTTGTAAATCTGACCGAAAGTCGTAGCCTAGTGGTTACCACCCTTGCGTCCTGTTTAGGAAGTCCTGGGTTCACACATCGGCCCGCAAAACGACAATCCTGACAACCTGCAGACAAATGCTGTGACAGTATCTTTTATTAGGCCACAACCATTTTCCTACCAATTCATTAATTATTAATTACCCTGTCATTCGGCGTTATATAGTTTGATAAATTACATTAAAACACGTTAATAAATGTGTATACAGGATACTCGGTACGACATTCAACATTCTAATTGAGCATCTTCTGAATGGAATCAAGGGTGCTTATTCCAACGCTGTTATTTCACACATTTCTTCTCAGGGTACTAGATTGTGGGCAATAAACATATGAGGAACTGGTTTACAGCTGTTGTTCCGTCATTAAGATAGTTTCCCTCGTGTTCGTAATAAGATTCAGGAACCTTAGACATAGAATTAATTTTCAAAAGACGTGATAAAGTCTTGAAACGTGGGAATATCACATGAGAATCCGACCACCGTCTTCGTTGTACTGCACTAAAAGTGTTTACTGTCTGATATTTTTGAAATGTGTTGTAGTTTTATGGTTTGTTCTAAGATTAACGAGCAACCTCGTTGGTCGGTTGGTTCTTCAAGGGGAATGGAACACGGCAATAAGCGGCTAAGATCTTTCTGAAAAGATTCCAAAATACCCTGAAGGCTCTTCCGTCTGCCATACAAATCCTACTCTACACAAAATAACACATACACATATACATTGAATAGTAGTCATCTTAAAATTATGTAGCCCTGGGGCAGTTTTGTGTAAGTGTACCAGCCGAAGAGCTCTAATTATCTCAAGGTCGACAGCTCATTCACTATTCCAACATATCAGAACCACGATATAAACTTACTGTCTCGAACAGTCGGCTTACAGAGCTTAGAATAAAAACGACATATTGACCTGTATCTATAATACAACAGAAGGTATCTTCAGGCATTGGTGGTATAATGATGTTTCTTTTAAAGAAAAGCCCTCTTGGGTTAAATACCCAGACGATACAGCAGAGTGACCGAAGCTACAAACAAATAAATAAATATCATACACTCCACCAATTCATGAAGATTACTTCTGGAATGTTACACCGCATAGGCTAGTAGAATTTTACTATTGTTTCAGAGGTCCTTGCTGCCTGCATCATCAGGGCGATCGTCCTACATGGTGCTACAACCCAGAGGACCGTAATCTTCGTACTCACCACCACCGTGAGAATGTGAAATTTCATCTACTGATGTAATTCAATATATAATTATATTATTTAGGTTTGATATATCACAGCATTCTTGAATTATCTATAAATTGATCAATCACTAATGAAATGTAACATGAGAAATTAATTGTGGAGATATGTGTTGAACAGAAGTAGCTTGGAATAGGAGCGTCGAAAGGTAGATGAATATGCTTCTGGTTTAGTGACACCAGGAATTTATTTAGGATTTGTACTTGTGATTTTATCATGATTTTTCATTCAAGATCTAAGCATGGAAATCTGAAACAATAGAAACGTAATATACTTAAGATTGCTCCAATTTGTTCAATTTTTCTAGCCTCAAAATACCGCGATAGGCTATAAAGAAAAATATAATCAAACAGAAACAAACAATAATCTTGATTGTACAACTTGAGGGGGAGGAAAGTAAGAAGAAAAGTAGAACGAAAAATACTGTCCTTCATCAAGGCCCAATTTATATTGTCTTGTGTTTTAGTCGTCTGTTCGTTTAACAATCTCAGAAACGTCGTTATATTTCAGGACCAATATTTTGTAAATCGTTAGTATATACTTCCTCGATGCTGTTACTGTCTGATGTTTTATAGAAATCCGATAACGAGTCCCTGGTCTTTCTTTTCAGTGTCATTTCAAACTGATTATATATTCCCAGTACTCCAAGAATCCTGCAATGCTGGAAGCAATGAAATCTAATATCCGTGTAGGCATTACTTTTACAAACAGCATTTTTAAATCCGCACCAGAAGATAGAGTCGAAATTCATTTGCACGATGTGGGACTTTAATTCCATATCTGAAACAGCTAACTCTATGGACCAGAATCCTTAAGACAATTACAGTCGCGCAGCTTTGGAAAGACATTCCTCTCCCCTTACGGAGCCAAGTTTCATTAACCCGCTCAAAACTACTTGTAACTTTATCCTATCCTGAAGGTTTGAATCCACTCCAGAGGCTAACACCTTGTTCTTGAGATCAATTTTAATATTATCCTCCCACCAAAGCCACCCCCTTAGTTGGCTATATATTTCAGACTGAGCAGACTGGAGTAATAATAACGCTGTAGGGAGATGTCTGAATTTCTACCGTAATACCAATTATCCCAATTATGGTTTCCATGGTTTTTCCTATTCTCTCAAGACGAATGCAAAAATAATACTTGGAAATATAGCAAATGTACCTCCATCTAAATCCTTACCTATTAATTATTAATTATCATATTGCCATCTCATGCAACATGTATAACCTCTGCAACTGAAGCAACGTTGTTAAAATTGTAATTATTTCGATATCAGTCGGAGCGATCGAATACGAAACCAGGACCAATTCGAAACTAATATTGTAAGTACGAAGCTGCAAACCTCAATCCTGCAACAAATTTGTAAACGTAATCAGTTTTGCTATCATCTCCGCCACTTACTGCAAAACATTTTAATATGGATTACCTGAGTGACCTGGTTTGTAATGTACGAGCACATAATACAGTTTAATATGGAGCATAATTAATCCATTACAGCTATTTTGAAAATGTAAATAGTAATATATGTAATAACACAGATTTTAATCCAGAACATACAAATGCATGAGTTTTGGTGAATACGTGGTAAACACGAATTTTATAATCTGTAGAAAACGCAAGGTGCATCGGAACATGTAGCCAAGTAAATAATTTTAAATCTAAAGTAGTTTTACTGTATACTCCGAGACACTTATTTTAACTGCGTTAACCAGCTGATGGATGTGATGGCGAAGTACGGATTGAATTATTTATTGTAAGAATTCATCCCTTACACCATCCAAAAACAAAATATTCACCATTACACAGAGAAACTGGTTAACACTGTTTAAGGAAATTATCGCTCTGTACTCCAAAAATCATACAGAACATATAAATACAAAGTGAAGAGTTATTTATTATTGAAGCAAGTGGGACATATGGTTACCATTGGAATTTAAAGGGCTAAGATAAACTGGAATAAGTAATTTAAACTTCTGCTGAAGGTTCTCGTCACAATCATTGCGTCCTTCGTAACCGTATTCGTTATCTTATACGACAAAGCTCTATTTATGAACGACAATGTTAGAAAATTGAAGCCGCAGAAGAACGATTCAGTTATAATAATTCATGACAATTACTAATTGTAATTTATCTAAACGTAAAAATATATATTTCAGCAAAATAAGATGTTTCTAAATGGAAATCTGGCAGCTGAAAAGTAACACATCCGATAAAACATCATCACGTTGTCACATGGCACATTGAAGATCAGGAAGTCTCATCAAACGGTTCATAATTCAACACCTTTACCAACGTTTAATCCGTGATCAATGTAAGACCCTTGATTTTTGAAACACGCCGCTACACGGAATAAATTTAACGGCGTTAATGAAGTAGGAACCACTCCCGACCCAATTACAAATTAAGCCGTGTGGTTGTGGTGCACCCTAATTGCCAGGACCGCTCACAAATTCCAATTTAAGAAGGAAATTAAAAACAAACGCGTGATACAGATACAACCCACCCACTTTGAAATCAGCTCCTCACAATATTTAAGACTCACATCTAAAGTATAAATAAAGGGATGATGACAAGGAGGTCTCAGCATGATATTATACGTAATTACAGGTTACAGTTTTATACTTGGTGGAACAGAAGCTTTAGATCGACTTAGACTGGAACACTTCATTGCGCTGGGCGTACCTTAGGCAGCGTTTACAATGCGCACTAAAACAACGCATTTTACAAACACTCATTTATAGAGTTTACATGGGAAAAAGTAATATCAATCCTAAACGATGAAAATTAGTTTATATATACTAATACGCAGGGTAGATAATGTTTATGGCACGTACAGGTAACTACATAATAAACAAACCTAAATTTTGTTGAATATCAACGAGATAATACTCATATTAAATCCTGTCAGATGTCTTTGTTATTACCAGATATATGTCACGTGTCCATCGTGTCCGAGAAATCCAGACATCCCGTGAAAGTAACAACATTTAAAACGTAAAACTTTTATGTTTATGTAATACAACAATAAGTAAGTTTTCTAATCGAGGCAGTCTTTTTACTTCTTTCTAATCAAAATTAGAAGAGAAGTTAAACTACAGCAGTACGAAGTAGGCGTAATGAACTGCCGACTCCATTTTTTTAATTAAACAGAATTAAATTTACCTCAGCATTCAGTTACCGAAGTAGAACTAATTACAATTGTCTTTATTTTCGTACACTGTGCAGCAAAGTTACTATTTGCATACATTATCGATAAAATCCCTTTTATTTCAGTATAATGGCAAAATACTGCGTGATGTATCAGACAGAAGAGTAGGAATTATAATTTTCACCTTATTTTTGTATAAATATTTTGCTACAGACCATTCTAACTTTTTGTTCATTTATTTCATGAAGTTGGAAAAACAAATATTCTACCAGTCATTAGTTATACGACAGGCTGTGTCAGTCATATATTGTTAACTCGCGTTCACATGAGTTATATGAAAAATGTCAGGTCCGGTATCAATGACGAACAGAGCAAATTCAACATATACCTCCAATGGATGGTAAAAAATTCGTTAAAATTCACTGGAGTTGAAAAACATTCTGGAACACCTGTTTTACAATATTATAATGTATGGATTTTAGATATCGTAGTGATATAATTAATTTATCAAACTGATAATGATTTTTAGCAAAGTTCTCGTCTTTCGTTAGTAACCTTTAATTGCACTTATACAAAATATATTCCTCCAAGAACATTACATGAATTTAGGAGATTATGAAATAAGTTTATATTATAGAAATCATCAGTCTTTTACGCCTATATACACCTAGTTCTTTCTATGTATTTGGGTGACGACACCGTGTTGTGGCCTACTTGTTTACCGACGTTTCGGAAAGCCATCCAGACCCATAAGGAAAAGTTAACATACAATAATTCTAGAGCTGATGACAGTGGGGTTTAATGGCTATGTGATGACATTAAGAACAGCAAAGAATGTTTAATTAAGGACTCACCCGCCAATTAAAACTCTCCACTGTCTGGTGATCCGGATATATGCACATGACATGGATTGAAAGATTGTAAATACATCTTATAGTCGAAATCTTGTTCCAGGAAACATTAAGACAAATGCATCATAATTTCACAAACATCTAAGTTGATCAAATTTGGCCATGGATCCGCGAAGAATGGGGCGTTTTAAAGTATGAGAGAGATGGTATCGAGTTTTAGTTATCCCACCTTGAATATGGAGATCAGCCCCTAATGATTGAAAACAAGATTGTTTAACTTTATACTTTAAAATCTAACAGTTTAGTAATTGTAGAAATTGTTCTACGTAAACAGTCGTATCGTATTAAGAGTTATGTGTCCTTCATACGAACATTTTAAATTTATTATTATAATAAACCAGTATATGCAAGACAGTGACTCGCTATTAAAAAATGACGCAAAAGTACCTTACTAAGGCGGATTTAAAATATAAGGCCTTATTCTTAATCTGACTGACTTCATAACTGAGTGCTCGATTAGTTTTTATATTAAACTGCCACACTGTCGAGGCGTGTGCTCTTGGAACGAGGCTGTCTATCAGATTTATAAATGCAGTTTCAGAGTATACTTAATATTTCCCACTATCAAAATATATTGAATTAATATACGCCAAGATACGTTAATGGACGACATCAATAAAGTACAGCAATGTTTAACTTCAACGCTTTTTAGATGGAAATTACGTGTTTTTAGGAAGGAACCTGTATTTCATCCAACCGTCACTTTGAACTATAGTATAGCACTGTTCTCTTCGTCTATAAAGGTGTGCATTTTAATGTAAACGTATATTAATTAAATGTTAAATAATTGTATTAATAATGTGTCTAAATCTAAAATTTAATTATGTTTGTATATGTGGCTAAATGTATGGCAGGTATACATTATGTAAGACGGTAAAGGACAATCTATTGTGATCAGCAAAACTCTTCTAGTCACGAATAAACCGAATAAATGTATTATCGAATATTCGTTGAGTCCACAGATAGATTCTTAGTTAATATTCCTTTAATGCTATTTTTAAACAATTAATTCATGGTTACAATATTTTTATGAAGGTTCATACAGTCTCATTTATCGATCGCTGTGCAACAATTCTCACTCTTAACAAATCCATACTTCGCCATTGGCCGAGTACTCCTTTTGCGCTAGGAACATAATAAATTACAATATATAACTATGCAAGTCTGCAGTTTATTTATTAAAAATATGCGGATATGTTACAACAACCCAAAAATAAAATTCCACCTCATTTCGAACCATAAGTTTCTAAAGTAGATGAAAGAGAAACTTTTTTACTTAATTAAAATTCAGCTGAAGAAATTATAATTAGAACGTATTCATTATCGGGGTCTTCAGTCGAATCGTTGAAATAACTGGACCACCCAAAAACCATTATCTTTTGCTTTTCTAGTGACAATTTTTTTATCTCTTTAGAGCCTGTATGTCAGCTTGAAATAGCTGTACGTCTTTTTTATTCAACTCAAAAGTATTCCAAGCAGACCACCACTTAAATAATTCAATTAAGAGAATACATGTAACACATATCTCCAGTTTTCATTAATGAGCCCTTGTGCGAAAGGTCTCGCTTTACGATCGGAAGCGACTACAAGTTTCAATAGAAACAAATAAGTAAATGACACAACTAAGAAGTCATTAGTCCGTAGAAACTGTTCCTTGTATTCTACGCTGGCAGGAAGGCGGAAGGTTTTATGGCTTCAAGCGGAGTGCGGTAGTCCTCAGACTTGAACATTGGCCAAAGTAACCCACCTCTAATTAACAAGAACACATTTGCCCCACTCAGGTGGCGCTTCTAGTGCGTGGGACTGCTTTAAGTGTTAGGTCGAGACTCTGCTTCCATTTGCGGAACGTTTGGAGTAGTTACAGCTAATCAGCTTCTTTGGGTTGCATCTGAGAGGACTCTGGATTAAATCTCATAGTTAGACCCAATACATCACACGGCACCCACATCACGAACACCTTATATCTGGGTTGTATCCACTATAGGGCGATTACACTTCCATGATATTGTGGCAATGTAAAATATCCATATTTTGTTGTACCCGTGCGATAAAATATGAATGAGAAAAACCAAACATCAAACGGCAAACGACGTTCTACTACATAAGCATTAAATTACCCCAATACGTATACTACCTACTGCGTTTCATATACACAGCGACTAAAAAATTCTTATCTGGGCTCAATAATGCTAACAAAATTCTAGGTGGGCGCTGGTCACGGAGTTGAACTGAAAAAATTACAGGGCCATATCAGGTTTCAGGGAATAACGTTAAAAATGTTAATCTACAAATTTTCTCAGTAAAATATCATGTCCGCAAGTCTTCCGTTAACTGTGTCTGTTTTACAGCCTATGTTATGTTTATCATATTACGCTTGTAGATTCAGCCGAATTATTCCCCGGACTGGGCATTTTGGAAAACGTTCCATTTTTTGTCAGTGTGAAGAAAACCTTCTATAAAGCACAGTGATTGTAAATGTATGCTTAAAGCATAAACATTTTCAAATTCAGTTGCAGTGCAGAACATGATTTTAGTCTATTTTCCATATTTCGTAAGAAAAGAGGGTCACTTCATGTATGTATTACCTATGGTGCGTACGACTGTTTGTGAGTCAAATGGTTTATAATGTTTCCATGACCAGACTTACAACTTTATATGACTAAAACGTCCATCAGTATATATATATATATATACACATGCATATCCGATGTTAGATATTGAGGTAAAGAGACCGGTTATATCATATTCAGAAAACCATGAGATTTGGCTGTTGAGCACAAAAAGTAGTTGACATTTAAGTTCACAGAGTATTAACCACAGAAGAAAGCTGAAAGTCGAATACATTTTTCAATGTTCACGTGATTTACTGGTATCTGAAATTTTATCAGCTGTATTTGCAGTCTTTCAGTGAAATTCAAAATGACAAAGTTATGTTTCCCAGACTTGTTATATTTGACATTCGGTTAATTAATTGATCTTTAAATTCTTTATTAAACTCATTTACTGGCCTATACATGGGAAGTTACGAAAAAGTATGTGCCCTAACTGCATATTAAACGAAAATGCATAACCCTGATTTGCTTCGTTGTTTTAAAATGTCTTGAAATCACTTCTCATCATACGCTTCTATCCAGTGAAGCCTCACATTAAATTATAGCTTTGACAACAGTAAAGACAAAACTTACAGAGCTACAATTGTGTGTTCTACGACCGACAAAGACCGACAGATTTCCAGATAAGGTAGTGGCACTTGAACGTGAGATATTTCATTGGACTAAAGAGAAATGGAAGTGCGGTTAACTTGGACACCTAACAACGAAATTAAAAGCTGTACGATTTGTAAAATGAATAAGAAGACTCAAACGCCTTCATCCACAATGTAATATCTTTCTTGTATCTAACACGGAGGTACACATATATTACGGAAAAGATTTACGGCTAGAAATTTTATCCACCAGAGGGCAATCATTGTCGTGAATTACAACGTTCCGCATTATATTTTCTGAGAACTTCACTTTTTCAGCTAACAGGATGTCTGACTGTAATACTGGATCACGCTTTAGGCTAAATGAACTACTCATATCTTTTATTGATGAAACTTTCGCATTAAAACATACAACATCCTACTTCAAACGGAAAACAGAATAATTTATAACTTAATTCACATAAAACGGTGTAATCATAATTAGGAACTACGCAGATCCACGGCAGACGATCATACAAAATAACTTTATGTGTTAATCCTCTTTGCGGTAGTAGATACTATGGACCAGCCTGACGGACGTTTTTCTCCAGTTATTCAAGCTATAACACTAATTTCTACACTTTATAACAATTATTTGTCTTTTTAAGATTTATTTCATACCCGAAATATAAAACCTCTAACTTTAAAAATAGCTAACATTAACATAATCAAACAAATAATCATTGTCAGGCAAAAAAAATATAGAATCGTGCTTGGCAGTCTTATCAAAATCTGTAATTCATTTTAAAATACATGGAATAAGGTATCTTTCACTCGCCAAAGGATTCAACAGCTCAGAAATGCGCTATTACAGATTGTTAATATCACGAATATATCAACATTCGTTGATAACAATATTACATAATTTTACACAGCAGAACATCCTGGAGTAATACATTAATGATTAAACAGCATATGGTTTCGTGGAATAACATCAATATATCATTAAATCACATTCTGAACTTTAAAGAAAATCACTTCTGGTTGACTTCCACAATTACCTGTTGGTTATAATTTGTGAAACTAGTTAACAGTGTGCGGAGTTCCTAACGCGTTCTGAAGTGCATTACTGCAAAAGATGTTATCTTTTTACAATCCTTATACTTTTCAAAAAATTCCAAGCGAATAAATTTACTTTAAGATGTATAAAAGTACCATCTCGGTTGTCGTTTTGGTAATTACAGAAGCAAATATAGTTATGGAGCGTTATGAATGTCCCAATTTGAATTGCAGTACAAATATGGGAAATTCGCATTTAACATTACACAATGAAAATAAAAAATGGACTGGGCTTGGGAATGTGCTGTGTTTTGAAAACACTATTTTATTTCTATGGTCAACACAGGATACAAAGCTCATTGAACTGTCCTACACCAGCTAAAATATTTCAAAATTCGTATATTAAGATTTACGGAAAATAAAAAGGCAAAAATGGCTTGCTAAAACAGATTTCCTTTCCAACTTCAATTCACTGATTCTTATGTTGAACAGACTATAGAGCATCAAACGAGACGGGTAAATTTAATGAGATGTATCTTACTTCTGAATTTATAAGTAGTCCGTCATATTGCAAGGAAACTAGGAACCAGAATATCATGCAACTCGGGCGAGGTTCGAAATCAGTACCTTTCAAATACAATTGTAGAACGAAACTGTTACATCGAAGAAATGGATGTGATGGATTCACATATTTATATAAAATATATTTACAACATTACAAATTAAAGTAGCAAAAAGTTACATCTTCCAGTCACTACGTTCCCTTAACACCAATGAAAATTTTACAAAATATTAAGACCAAAGTTACTATCGGAAAATTAAAAGAAACGACATTACATCACATAAAAGTTTAATAAGATTCACAATTTAATTAGCTTATGAAGCCAGCAGTTAAAACTTGTTTTCAGACGAAGAAAGTAAATTCCTGTTTAAAATTCTCTCGAGCGAAGAGCCGCGTTAAAGTTGAGTTAAAAACAAATGTTTCGGAGACAAGCTATCTCAGTCACCGGGGCAGAAGTCGAGGTTGACGAAACATTGGAATTTAACTCAATTTAAAGCGGCTAATCGCCCGTCAGGATTTTATGCAATTATTTACCTCAAGCCTTCAAACCTTTCTTAATCACTACGTTGTACTGATTCCACCAAAACAATATTCAGGTCGCGAATGCAGGTCCTACTATGTATTAATCATAAAGCGCAAAATAAGCCTAAATATTCTATATTATTATCATTCCAGTTCAGCCCACCGTGACGTCAAATCTAGAAATTATGAACAATTTATGAGTGGCATAAGAAACACTGTTTGCCATGCAACTGAGAGTCAAAATAAATTGAGTTTTTAACTAATTTAGTCTTATTATTACTACAAGTTTCAGAAGAGAGATTATTTATTAATGCGCACATTCTACAGAACAAATAGGCGAATGCATTCTGCACAGATAAAATCTCGAGTTTTCTTTCTTTATGCCTGTTAAAAAAGATCTCTTGCTGTCTGAGCTAGACTCGTTTAAGAAGGTTTATATAAATTTCTAGTTCTTTCAAAATAATATGTATTGAAATTGTAATCTAAGGAGTTATACAATAAATAATGTCATCTCTGAAAATTTTGCAACAAAAGTATTAATAAGGGATTAATTGCTATATAGCCGTCACTTTTAAGGTATACGTCTGACTTTATGTCAGAGAAGATTTACCGTTTCATAAAATTCTGTAATGAATGTACACAATGAATGACCACATTTCAAACTGACCTTGATGATGATGCTTATATTTTTATTGTTTCATTTTTCGTTGTGACTTGCTTTTACTTCCCTTCCTTGTGGATTTAATCAGGGCTATAAACCTCTTTATGAATGTAGTAATATATTAAACGCTACGGGAGATAATGGATGCGCATATAGACAACATGTATTGCGCCATGTTCACTTTTGTCCACAGGACAAGTCTACAAATTAGCATAATTTTCATTTCTATGCTGCAGCACTCAACAAGGCGAGAAATCAAACTAGTTCCTTTTCCGTCACACCAAATATGACATTTTCAGTGTCTCGAGTAGTACTTCAATAACCTGAGAACGAGGACGAAGACGGTTCTAGAAACCAACCACTGACACTTCTGGTAGCCCGAGAAGAGTTCATTATACTTAGTCGCCCTGAAAGCTTCAGATCATAAAACAACCTAATCTAATTTTAAGGTGTCTGTCTCCTGGGTTGTAGCGCCAGGTAGTCTGGTAGAAGATTACTAACGTTTCAGAGGTCCTTGTTGCCTCCATCATCAGGACCACTTAATGATGAAGAAATACTCAGAAGACAGCCATTTTCCGATTCACCGCCATACAAACTTAAAATCCTACTAATCTAATTTGTTTACATAATAGCTACGGCATTTTACATTTCTGTACCGATTTCGCTGGGTTTCCATAACAATATTCATGATAATGGAATCTTCCACGTGACAGATAGGTTGGTACTGAGGCAGGAGAGACATTACAATATTCGTCCCGCATTTTAGTCTCCGATTTATTGCACTGGATGGGTAGACTTTTATAATGCTGGTACTACTGATTCTATTTCAAGTACTTTAAAGCAATAAATTTCACATTAGCTTGAAATGAGCCAGTCAGGATGGGCGTGGCTGTTTAAGACAAATGCATCTGCTTCAAGCTGTTCAGTCGCCGGTTCGTATTCCGCCCAGGGCATGAATGTTCATGTGCACTATTCATTAACGCTAATCATTCTGCTCATTAATAACTTCACTCCCCTACTAGAGTATTCTGACGCTTTACATTAAGGCATAATTAAACGTTGGTTAAAATGCCAGACATAAGGGACAATTTATGCAGTCGGGAAGAAATCCAGATCACATTTATACCACATAAAATACCAGTTCTCTTTCTTCGTTTAAGCGTTTCGTCTCTATTCCACAGACTCAGTCATTTGGTCATTTGCATCGTAATTTGTCCAAGTGAATATTTGTTAGGATGATCTGGAAAGGTTTGTGGAATTTGTAATTTTAAACCAGAAGTAAATGAGGTCTGAAGTCTTCGCGGCGGTGAAGATTTCGATATTGATCTTCTGGGTTGAAATGCCACATGAAATTGTAAGAAAATATAAAAGCTTCGGAGAAACATTCTATCTCCATCTTCAGGACTAGTGTCTACTTACATAACAACATGGCTTTGGAGCCTAGGAGACTAATATTTATAGGAAGTAATGTTCGCGTTAGGAGCCGTAAATCACTTTCGTGTGCATTATGTAGAGAGCATCCTGAAATTAGTACAATTTACGACATAAATCGATATAAATATTTCACAGCTCTGAAGAACTACCGTTAGCTTTGTAAGATATATTTTATAGAATTTACTAATAACTGAATGTATTACCGCAAATTATAGAATTTCGGTAGAGATAAAAAGTTTTTGAATAATTATGTAAACTAAGCCTGTATTATGTACAATTCTTCTTTTGCCTGCAGGGACTTGATCGCAGTTGAGATTCGAAAGGTTATTTACACAAGCCAATTTTTGGCAAGTTAACGAACATAAATCGTGTAGCCAGAGTCACTTCCCCTGTGCATGACAGATCTTGAAACATGTGCTAATAGATTAGACTGTAGACTTTTAGGTAAATACCAACGTTTAAGAAACAATGGCTTTAGCTCTGAAGATTGAGGAATTACGTTTCTCCGAAACGCCGATATCTTCCAACGGGTTTGTACGGAGCCATAACTCAGAACATAATCATCATCATGTCTCTAAATAAGTTTACCTTGAACACTCGCCATTCTTGGGAGTTCTTCCTTTTACTTTATTCATTTTAACGAAGTTTAAAGAGGAGAGGAATAAATAATTGAATCTGAAATCAAGTTGAGTGAAAGCCGCTCTGATACAAGTCAATCAGTTTTTAAGTTATCTAGAATAGATGGACAGGAAGTAGAAATTTACGAGAGGCGTTTTTTCCTCCTCTTTTGTGACTGGCCCAGTCACATTCCAAAAGCCAGATCGGCATTGCCGTATATTTTGTGTCGTCTTACCTGGTGGCTGCCTTAACTATTGGCCCGTGAAGTGATGGAAAACGGACTCAGTCATCACTGAACCTGGGAGAGACCCTTGAATGAAACAGCGGCATTCTTACATTCGTTCTCCTCTCCATAATAACGACATCAGATTTTCATGTAAACTACGTTCAGAACCACTGTCGTAAACTCACGATACCGTTTCACAGATTAATATTTCCACCTGTGGCTAACGTAGAAGTCGGTATCGATAGAGATAATTCAGATCAAATATCGATATTTCAAGGTACGTTCACGTAAATGTTGCAAAGCTTCCTTGTAATTTCCAGTCTGTGCGACATGCTCTTTGTAGCAAAGTAGAAAATTTCACACTCCACGATACTATACAATAAGCAACAGGACTGCGACAGAGGACGTTGGTATGTTCCTACAGCACAGAAAAACAAGCACTGAAGAAAGAACTACGCTGAAGAATGCAGAAAATTATAGAAGTCCGGAAATGATCGTCCCATTTACACCTAGAGTTAGTAGTAGTAGTAGTAGTAGTAGAAGAATAAAAAGAGATTAGGGGCCGGTAGAGGTCGTAGATGTACTCCATAAAGAACAGGCTCCTTCGCGCCCTATATCAGTCCGTAATACGAGGTACATTAGGTACAACAGCTGTTGTCCGTCACACAGCGAACCGTTTTAGGGTTTTCTTTAGGTCACAGTAAAGAGTAAAGCAACCATAAAACTTTCATACGGACCAGACAAAGGAGTGGGCTGTAAAACTGAACGGCGTAAAATTAGATCAGTTAGAACGAGGCATGAAAGGAAAATAACACAATTCTCAAGAATATGAGTAATCCGACTCTCTGGTAACAGAAGCCCAAACGTCAATACTGCTATCTTCAATGCCCGTCTAAAGATCCTGCCCGAAGTCAGTTCAGCATATTTCACATTCTTAAAACTCACGTTGCTAAAGACACGTTTCCTAGCAAAGGATATCCATCTTTCGGAGTAATTACTTTTATGTGATTTAAATAACTCCATGGAACACAGAAACTAATACCTTCTCAGTCAAGAAACACTTTTTCTCTTACTAAACTCAAATTTAATTAAATAATTTTACGTTCTAGACAGTTTTCCGCCTCGTAAAAGTGTTTACTACTTGGAACTTCCATCACAGGCAAATATTATATTAAAATCGGAAATAATACCAACAGAATCACCTTCAGTTTTGACTACATATAAGTAAATTACTGATCCGTTTTATTCTCCTTCTTATTTTCTTATGGTTGGATTTATTTGTTTTCAACCGATTCATAATACTCATTTCATTTGTCATGATTTCCAATTCCAAATCTGACATTTTGTGTCCTGTCTCACATCATTGGGGATAAAAAAAGTGTCCAACTGTTTCACCCACTTCATAGATAAACTTAATAAAAAGTTACAGAACAAAAATTTACACAGGTGTTTGTCATACAAACGCACAAAATGAAACCACGCATGGCCTGATCTGGTATACGTCTCACTTTAAACAGTTTACAATTTTCGGATCGAGGAACAAAACTTGTTGAAGCTATTCGTCAATTTCTTCAGAAGAAACGAGCCCCGAGAGACCACATCTACTAATTTTTGAAATGAGGTTACATGTATTTACAGAAAGAACGACAATATTATACAGAAAATAGAAAAAGGAGTAAAATACCAATAAACGAATATAAATTAACGGGAAACGATATTAAGAAGCTCATAAAAGATTATAAAAGAGAGGGAACGAGAAAATTTTTATAATGAAATTATTTTTTTAAAAAATAAAAGGAGGTAATGGAATCAACGAAATAATGATGGACAAGACGGGTTGAGAATGTGATAGAATAAAGAAAGCAAAGCAGGTGGTGTGATTGTAAGTAGCAGGCAGTAGTTTGATATTGCCTGGGAGGAAGGGCTAACTACGAGTAAATACCTTCGTAATGAGGTGGTGGTCCCACCACGTATGCCTTCCCAAGAGAAATTAGGCGTCGTAGCAACGCATGGAAGAGGGGGAATACATAAACTAGAACTCAGAGAACGAGCAGCCTACAGACACACACACACAGCTCTTTGAATAATCTAGCGGCAGAGAAAGGGAGTCCCACACTATGAACATTCGCGCGGACGCGTTAATACCACATTTTCTTCAGGATCTGATGAAATCGAACGAGTATCGATCGAGACCAGAGACCACGATAAGACATGTTTCCTTCAGTTCCTCTAGATACACATACAATCCATATATATATATATATATATATATATATATATATATATATATATATATTCGATAAGGCTCGGAATCGTTGTATGTGCATTTCGCCGAAAATCAATCATCAACTTGAGTTAATTTCTGTTCTGTTGCTATGTTCAACATATTTCTGTAAAACTATTAAATTACTCTCAACAATAAAGCAAGCATTCAGAACTTTTGAGCTACGTTCTGAAGGAAAATATATATGGCCATATATAAACTCCAAATATTGCCAGAAGCTAAATTAACCGTGGTTTTCCTTAATCCCTGCTAGCGAATTCTGGGATAATATAAGATTTAATAACAATCTTCCATAGCCTGGCACTATATGACCCATTCAACAGATACACCATCGTTAAATAACCCAAGAATCAATAAATATTCATATAAAAGTGTAAATCTTTACTTAAACTTCGTCACTAACGATACAGTGTTGGTCCTTCAGGGTCAATGTTCTAGTATCGTTCTGTTTGATTTTGCTAAACGGCTGAAATTGAAACCTTTCCACGCGTCCGAGTTCGACTCACCTCCCTAGGATATCTGTTGCAAGGCATCGACGTCAGGAATTTGATTTCAGAAGAGACGATTGAGAGTTGCGACTGCCGTTAACAGACAGCACACACTGAACTGCCACTGTTTTCATCATTTAACCGAAAATGTTAGCCTTTCTTTATGACTGCACGTACTTATCTGTGTGTCTTTATAACAAGAAAACTTGCGAAACCCAGTCCTCATGAAAAACAGTTGTTGAAATTAAAGCATAGTTGTTGATACGTAAATTATTTTTTTTCTGAAGACGCCTTTCTGATGTTGTATCTCATTTTCTCCGTTCATGGCCAACCAAAGGACTACCATGTATTATACCCTGAATATACTGACAGACAAGCACTTGATATGATCAAGGCGAATTTTTTTGCCGACCCATAACTATAATGAAGCTGAGAGTTGATATGAGACTGCTCATCTATCAGACTTTTTATATGCAAGACAGAACGTTCAGGGCCACCACAATGAAAGGCATGTCATACGGTGATTAAAGATAGCAATTTTGCTGCTGCTGCTGTTACAACTACCTACTACTACAATAATAATAATAATAATAATAATAATATTTTTTATTATTTAGTGTATTTTCGTTATCAGTCTTAAACAAATTTGCCGATTGAACGCTTAATGCTACAATATTGAGGGAGTTCTTCATTTCCATTTTCTGACGCACCAATTTAATTTCTTTCCTTCGGTCTTTGTTTATTTTTTTCATTACTTCTCTGTACGTTCACTGCTTTAGTTCTATTTCCTTATGAATTTATTCTGCCTCGCTCTCTCTCTTTCTATGTTTGTGTGTCTCCGTCAATTTCTTTGTTTATTCTTCTCATCTTTTTTCTTCATTGTTTGTCTTTATTTCATATACGCTGCTCTCCCTCAACCTCCCTCCCACATTCCAAGCCCGCAGGGTGTTCTGAAGAAGCCTTCATCATCCATACAGCCTCGTTATCATTAGCATGGATGCGATCTAATATCACGGTCTGTCCGTCGCTCCAGGAACTTGTTCTCACTCTCGGTTGCATCTCTGGTTACCACGAACTGCCTGATATTCACGATGACTGCCCAGGTTACCCGAGTAAACACATGCCTGCTTCACCATTATGGAATGAAACAGAAATGCCTCCTGGGTTACTTAGCACTCCCTGTTTTTGTATACTTCTTCGCTTAACGGGATAATGATAGAGTACGTACGTTCCTGATAAACCCAGACTTACAGATTCGTTTCGAGTGATTGAAGGAAAATATTATTTCAGAAGTGGGTGCACATGAATAGAGATTTCAGACGCAGTAGTAACACCATCTGCTGTATAAAACTGGTTATGAATTATCCTGTAAAATATGCGCATATCCATTTGTGTGTTAAGCCTAATTGAAAGTGCCGATAGACTCGCGTATCCTTCAATATATCACACGTAGTATCGGTGAATCACATTGCAGCATTCGTTTCAGTTAAGATGAAAATTAGGAATGATAAATAGGCTGCCTATAGTTTATTCTCGATTCCCCTGAACTTATAAAAAATTCAAAGTTGATAATTTAAATAATATAATTGATTACAATAACAGCCTAATGATGATGATAATAAAAGCAATAACATTTGGTCAATCTCTTTCATGGAACACAATTTGTATAAAATACCAGTGTTTCAGTTCATACATGTCAACGAACTTCGTTTTTATAACAAATTACAGGGCTAAAATTAACATTTTTTCTCACGTTAGCCAAACACTTAAAAGAAGAAAACGAAGCATGTATCATTTCGTCTATAGCGTAAGATTCTCCCACGAATACCGATGCTGTAGATTTACCCTAACCGTAGAAAATGTCTTCCTAAACAGTAAAGACTGCAGCTTAAGGAATCCTATAGTCTGGCCATGTTCGATCGTTTCAGCGAGGCACAGTTGTTATGCTATTGTGCGGGGTCTCTGGGTGTGAAGATGCGGTCGTTGCCTGCTTCTTCACACATCGCTGTAGGCGGCGGTGTCCAGTAATCGGGCAACATGTTGCTGTGGGAACAGTGGGCTTGGATGTCCAGTGAAACATGCTGCCAAGCAGAGAGTCGGTAGCATGCTGTGGTCGCTGCTATAATTTCTGCGACGCATCGCACAGGATAAGTTGTCGAAAGTTGCAGTGAGTTTTTATTAGGAAATTTGTAATCCCCCATTACTTTGAATCATTCCCACCGCCTTGCTAGTTCGAAGATCTTGGAGATTTTTGTGTACATTAATCTCCAATTTAATAAATCAGACGTGCATGATACATTTTAATCTGTTATTAATATTAATTCCCCACGACTTATATAATGGGTTGCGACTTCTTGCATATTACTTTAAAATACACATAGACACACATGCAAACACGCATATACTTTTCTTAGAAAGCAGATTAGGAAAGTATTTCTTGTAAACAGAAATAATAAGGTAATTCATAATAAAAGTAACACATTAATCGTGAAATTTAGAATTTACATCATCCGTGCATACCCTCTGCAAATCTGGTGAGAGACATGTGAACCCATTGTGTTTGAATTATTTTACCGGCGTATGAATACGGGAAGCAAGTTGAACATGTAACCTAGTAACTCTGTAATTATGACGTAATGAACCACGTCACAAAATACATAGGCCATCTACCTTCGAGGAACAGGTAGCCACCTTCGTGCTGTGGACGCAGATTACGTGTAAGCGTATGGAACATGCCGCCTCGCTCCCCACCAACTGCTGTACAAAACATTAATAGTCTCCGTCTGTCAGGTTTGTATTCTGACAACCATCACTTGTTCTCCCGCTGCTGGAAATCACGACCACCGCACAGGTTAACGAATTCAACGAATGCAAGGGAAAACAACGGCTTAAGTCCAGAAATATATTTTGGTTGCGTTCTGAGGCCCCTATATAAAGACAAACACGCATTGAAAGAGACTTTCTTGTGGGATGACGCGCTGTGTAGTCTGGTAAAAACTGACCGACGTTTCAAAGATGCTTACTGCCTCCATCATCTGGGCGATGCTCATGGGATCGCAGGCACCATTACCCGAAGCAGGGGTTGTAGGTTTTCTGAGTAAGACAGAACGCGAATAAAATACAAATTCTAGCCCTTACAGAGATCCGAGCCCAGGTAATGTCATATTAAAACTGAAGTGTCCAGCTTGTGGTATTTTAAGGAGGCTTAGAAAAGTGTAGACCGATAATATAGAAGGCCGTCAAAATCTAATAATTTAGAATTTGGTGAACGAAGGAAGAATTGTTTAGGTTATGCAAAATTGCCTCCGTCGGTTCGGGGTAGATACAACGATGGACTATTTTCCCGATGGTGATGAGCAGGGAATGCGTTGCAAGTCTGAATAAGAACTGGCCTTTGCAAGAGTCTTTCTGGCATTACTGTACGTGGGTTTCTTTCTGTTTCAGTTACGATCTACCCCTGAGGCGCTGGGACTAGATAAGGCTACCTAACTCCTCCCCCAATCCCTGAAACACCGGTTATAATAATTACCACAAAGCGCTAATAGGGACTTGTCACGACTTCACAAAACAGCAGTTTAAACTTGAGTGTACATCAGTAACTAACGCTCTCCGAATTCGACGTCCGCGATTCTGTTCTTAACAGCAGCCTACATTTCGGATTTATCTCCAACTACAGAACCTTGTGTTTACTGGCGGTTCCTTCATTAGCAGTAACGCTGACAATAACAAAGGCTACGTGTGTAGTGATTAGGAGCTTATAAGTCTTTCCTGCCAAGTTCCCGTATCAGTTCACATATGGGTGCACGTTCACAATTGTTCGAGACGCCTGAGTGTCAGTGAACTGAATCTCCTCGATGGAGTAAATGGCATTCATACTTCGTATTCGGTTTCGAATCTCAAAATAGAGATAATTTATCGTAACCTAGGTTTCCGTATTTTCCTCAGTTCTTCCAGGGATATTAAGATACAGCAGGTTTCTTCAGCGCTATTTTCAAATCATCGTTGGTTAACAGTGAGTAAGAACCACCTGTTACAGGCTTACACATAAGGAATTCTGAACTCGCAAAACACGTGAACACGTATCCCTCGAATTCACATCAAATTTAAGTCGTCATATTGTAAACAGTAATGAAGTGCGTTGCACCATATATTTTGATAACACTCGTTCAATATATTTCAATCAAGCAAAAACATGACTCCGGGCAGTCTATATAGCTGCATGGAATTTGAATATTGCAATTTTTGTTACAAAATATCGAATTGTATCTATTATTTCAACAGTTATATATGATATTTTAAGTCTGAAAAAACAACTGTTTCGTGTGTAACAAACAAAACAGGAATACGTATATAATTAGATATGCTAAGAGATTAAATTATCAATCTGTAGAAATTTCGTATTCTGTAAACAATCATTATAAATAACTCAAAGAAAAATATACAAAAATAATTAATTCGTAAAAAAGTGTACATTAAAATATACACAAACATTTCAAATCTAATTAATAAATACAACCAAATCCCAATGCAGAAGTAAACGTGCAGAATTTTCTTACTGTTAGCTTAAAACGTTTCGTTGTATGTAAATCCCCCACATAATTACATTAAAGGTAGGGTCATTTCATTGTCTGATGGAGCTCAAGCAAATTAAACAAAACGTTCTATAATACTTGAATGGTCCAATTTTATTGTTATCCATTTCATATGACCTTAATATTAAATACCTCAATTATGGGCGGTGGGAAATGTTATAAGATTGATTATTATAAGAGTGAGAAAAATAGGACTGAAAACGTCCGTGTGAACTTTTCAAGAAGTAATTTTAAATCATACTGCCCTTAAATAATTTAATTCTTTATTATTGTGGTCCTTAAAGATGAAAGAGAACGCAAGATGAGGACCTACAGGTCTCAGATTCAATACTATAATTTAATTTACAATTTTCATTCAACGCAGACTCGCTGTTTGCTATCCCATTTTTGTTCCTTTGGCGGAATCTTTTCGCTTTAACCATTAAATAATTTCAGTAAATAGTTAATGCAAAATGGGGCACTCAGTCGAGTCCATTTCTAGGGTGAATATAAATAAAAATGTATTATTATATGATAAGTGTGGAGAAACTGGGATGAATGCATTTCATCTCCATTAAATAGTTGTTTAATTTATCTTTATTTTAAATGAAATAAACGAAGAAAGTTGTAAAGAGGTATGTGGCATTTTATATTGGCAAAATATAAAAGCTCCTACGGATAATTTAAACATTAATCCCACCTCCGCGATCTTATCGATAATAGTCGATCCTTATAGTACGTGCTTGCTTTCTTTAAAAAGAATGACTTTGGGAAAGGGGGGGGAGGGGAAACTGCCAGAAAAAGCGAAACTGAAAATTTTAGCGTCAACTTTCAATAGACTCGTCGTAGTGGAATTCTAGTCGCAGGAGCTCAATACACTGTACATGGAGGCGTTAAATGGAGCAAAGTGTTCTGGTTCCCTCGATATTCAAACAAATTTTACTGCTGGATACATTCAAAACATATTTCCACTTGTGATGGCGCCCGAACACATCATCCCGAGGCCAACAATTGCTATTATTTCCTTCCCATTCGTTTTTAGTTGGTGCAACTCAATCACGTTCATGTTTCAGTTCGCCGTAGTTACGTTGCATGGTACAATTTCAGTAATTGCAAACGTAGCACATTTTAAATATATATACATTTGTGCAAACATTCGGAGGTTTGTTTCATATTGGTACAACTCTCTACGTTTGATAAAGTTACGAGGTTATGTAAGCAGAGGAACTGCTAAAAGTAAGCAAAACACTCTTTACACACACTCACTCTATGGTGCAGGACATTCTTTGAAAAGTCGATTTTATACTCGGCTTGTCAAAGAATTTCCCACTTTCTTCTTTCACAGAGTTCACGAAAGCCCGCCTCCGGACTCTAGCCACATCCATTTCGCCTTTGTGTAGATTAATGAAATATTATAACCATTTAACAATCCACAAAATCAATGGACTGTTCTCTTCTGATTGTAATTCTTTAATTGTTCTGTTTAACGATTCTGTAAGCAGTTCAGACTACAAATCTCTAGCGTCCAATGATTAATTATTAACGAACGGGAAAGGATATGGAAGTAGACGGTCGTTTTCTAATTGAAGGTACTTTTCCGACGTATGCCTGGAAAGAATGGGGCAAAGCAACCCTATTTCGATACCCGTACTCAGGGACGAGACTTGAACCCGCGACTTCCAGGATATAAAGAAGTGATAACTTCTCAGCTGAGGCGTTCGGTGGTTTAAAATACACGTTTGTCATTGTTTATTTGATTTTTAACACCAAATGATGTGTGATAGGATTTATAATGAATAATAAAATAAAGATATGTGCAAATATTGTCTGCCCTCGCAACTACTGTAAGAAGCTATAATGTAATTCGCAAGAATTTCAAAATAATTTTAGAATTATTTAACGACAATTCATAAACTGAATAGAAAATTGTGATGGTGATGGATTGGAAAAAAAGGTGGAAGGAAGCGGTCGTGTTCTACTTGTAGGTAATATCAGTTAATTTTTCTGGACGAACTACGAAAAATGAAATCAAAAAATATTAGTTTACTGTACCAAACCTGCCGTCTCCCAATATCGATCACATTGTGGCGGTTGGCACTTCACAACGTGTTATTCAGTAATTTGTATGGAGTAACTGTAGATAATCGCGAATACGTTTAAAAAATGTACGATTTCCGTTCTGGATGAGAATCACTTGCGTTCGGAAAACAAATATTATAGCTATCTCAACCCTCTCCGTTACAGCCATTATAAAGCTTGTTTTAAGAAATGCATTTAAGACGTGAGGTTACTACTAATCAGACAACATTCGTGTGCTGAGGTTCGAGACAAACGGTCCAGGTGCACACCTGACTTGTATTCCAGATAGATCTGATTATAGGCGAAATAGTACCACAGCAAAAACAGTCGCTTGGAAAACAGATTGGCTACAGTGGGACAAACATGACAAGACAAAGCTTGTTAAGTCGCAAAGAATTTGAAAAGGAATGTAAAGTACAAGTGCAAACTTTTAAGATCCCATGGACTGATAGAAGTCATCCACCAAATGATAATGAACATTATTTATTGTATTTTGTAATATAGTTTTGGACGAATTATCATTATAAATATATTAACACCATTATACCGAACGTCATGGTAAAGCATGTAGCACTCTTGCCTTATATTCAGGATATTTTGTTCTTCAACCTCGGCCCTGATTCCGTACATCCCGGACGAAATATTTTGGAGCCTTTCCTCATTTACTCTAAGCAAGCGATTAAGAATTAACTTAAAACAAGTCAGCCACTTTCTTTAACATTCAACGTTAATTATTATTTCGACGATACGCTAGCTAACATGTCCGTAGATACACCAGAATGATTTCAAATCTCATAGTTTCGTATCTCGTTATTTTCAAATTATTCTGTTATTATCCCTTTGAAGCCGAAGCTCATTTAAATAATATTAAAACATTAATTGCTACTGTAACGAAAACACAACTCCTCTCAATAAGATTTGAGGTTTTCTTGGCGGTGAGTACGAAGATGGCTGTCTTGTAGTTTGTAGTGCCTTGTAGTCTGGTAGACGTTTACTGACATTCAGAGGTCCGTGTTACCTCCAGACAGTCTCTCCGCTCTGATGATGGAGGCAGCAAGGACTTCTGAAACGTCGGTATACTTTAACCAAACTACACGGCGCTACAACTCACAAG
The DNA here is from genome assembly GCF_000696155.1 of Zootermopsis nevadensis. The sequence goes on from NW_019061031.1 coordinate 324,916, forward strand.
ACAATCATCTTCTTACAACTCATCTGCATTATAAAGATAAACTGGTTAATGACGTTTAGGGAAGTAATCGCTCTTTACATAAAAATCACACGAAATACATAAAATACTGCATCAGCAAAATGAAGACGTATTAATTCACTAAGATGGTGGTACATATAATTACCATCGAGCTTTATGGTGTTATATCTTCAAAATAACGGAGTCGGATGAGAATAGTTAATACAATTTAAACAACATAGCAGTACTTTGGACTGAATTCAAAGGATAAAAATAAATAAAATTATGTTATGTAAAAACTAGTTGTACCCCTGCACCAATAACGACATAAGAGTGAAACTATTTTACAAACCCATCTTATGGGTGAAGAAACATCTAAACCGGGGCTAGCTGTTATCCTCTACATAACAACCGAAGTGAAAACATCTTTGTGAGACTTTCCTTTCTCTTGGTTTGCGGTAGATATTTCAGGAAGGTTTTTACAAGTAGCGTTAAAAATGACAGGTCACTGGAAAATTTGTAGATGGAAAAGAGCGAAACGTGTAAAAGAAGATAGAAACTAATCTAACATCACTGAATGATCCTCGATTACCGACTGACGCCTACGTTTACCTAATTCAAAGCTGTTCACTTTCAAGGCAACACTTGTACGTGTGAGAGGTGAAACAGGTGTCTCATTCTGTCGATTCTCGTTATAAATGACACGTCCGTGATCAAAGAAACGCGTAGATTCGCACGGGTTATGCCTAGTAGCATTCCGTAAACAGAGTGAAAAGTTCGCGCTCACTGCTTCCACGGGCATTATATGGAGCTCAAATCGAATTTCATCTGATTTGCTTCTTAGTTTGTTTGACACTTTCTCGGTTGCAAAGGTACCACTCGGAAGACCAAGGCGTGGATAGGAAGATAATATTAAGACGGATCTTGGGGAAATAGGAGGAAGAGTGTATGTTGGATTCATGTGGAGCGGCATGTAGACCGAATGGGGGAACGTGTCAACATGGTAATGAAATTTCGGGTCCCATAAAAGCGGGAAAATTCTTGGTTAGATGAGCTTAAGGAATCCTAGGAGTTGGTTTAGCTACAAAGCTTGTATCGTAAGAGAATGTGGTTTTGAATGTTGAATTAGAAAGGACAGAAAATGTTTAATCAATTAAACCATCAAATTTCTTGTCTGGAAATTTTGTAAATTTTCAGCTATGCAATATTCTCTGGTCTTATTCCTGCCTTTCCAACTATTTCCCATTCCACTTGGCGACGATAAACGAATGCAAAGACTGTGCATTTCGCGTTCTGATGTACCAGAAGCTTTTGAGCGATTTATTCTTTTAACAAATCCTCCCCTTCTACACCCATAAAATCGCACATATTCATCGGTTCTATTCCCCTCTCCATTGTCTTCGTCACACGGTTCCTTGATCTTGCGCCAGAAGAAGGCAAAGTTGTGAGCTGCATTTTCAGTATGTACCAAAAGTTACTGGTCTCAATTTTCAGACCATCTTTACACACATTTAACTTATAGGTCTCCCAACTTTATACGTTTTTCTCTAAAGTGGCTTGTTTACGTTCGAATATAATTCATTTCGATGGATATAATCGACAGTTTTATATCGTAAATCTAAGTATTATGACCGTAGAAACGAAGTTTTATTATACTTTACAAGCACACACTGCTTCCGATAAACAAGAACATCTTTATCTTAACGTAACTTCTTTATAGGAACATTTTATAACCCGGAGAAAGGATCAAGGAAAGAAAACACGAGTTATAAACGCCTTCAAGCCACTTATAACACGATTAATCGCTGCTACATTATCAACAACGCGAAGAACACTATATGAGTCTTTGTCTGCCAATCTGTTCCCGGAAGACGTCAGGCTATTATTATTTCTTTGCTAAATGTAGTTATTATAATTTCTACAACACGAAATACGTACTTGGCAATAAGTGGGATAAGAATATTTATTCTCGTCCCACCATCCTTTTGAATCCTGATTGTTTGCCACCACCTACTTCAAATATCCAGTCTTCTTATGTGCAGTGTCGGCTTGACGAGATATTAAATTGAAATGCAATACTTAGCTACAAGGAGTAATGTGGAAACTATTCTAATAAATAGCATACTGAGTATACGGTGAAGAGTGAACGAGTTTTACAACAAAATTTACGAAAGTTTATAAAAAAATTACATCTACTTGATACAATAAAATTCGTACATACGAAAACAGTTCGTAGACCCTGAAGATCGCACATAAATATGTAGTTCTCCCTTGATATTATCCTAATATATATATATATATATATGAGAAGTCTGAAACGTATTTTATGGACCAGAGAATCGCATGATCCGCTTAGATTCAAGTATCGGCTATCCATAAGAAACTTGCTTATGTGAATTTAATAGCCTATGTATTCTACATTTCTAAAAAAAATCCCATCGAAGAACGTTCCATATTTATTGCAATAAAAGTGTCATACTTCGTGCCGGTATGGAAAACTTTTCAAGAACTTGCGTCCAGTGTTTTGTAATCCCAAATATTTACTTCATCTGTTGTCAAACTGCAGAAACTACTTTAGTTCACATTCTTTATATGGCATATATTACACTTTTCAGGGTAAAAAATACCATGGCATAGTACGAATTAAACTCGTTCATAACCAATAAGTCCCGGGCCGGACACCTGCTATCCTCTAATTTTACGTGAATTTCTAAAAATATGTAAGAAATCTTTGGGACAGTAGGCTAAATTAAATATACTACGGCCACTTTCTCATTCACTGTTCCATATTCGTCACAGGGTCACAACAAAGAGGAGGAAGCTCGGAAACTTCTCTTAGAATTTCAAACTAATAAAACATTCAAGTACAGACAGATATATTACATTTAGAATCATTATTGTATGACTCACGTACATATTTCAACTTTTGTCAATACGTCTAGTGAACCCGGAGAATGAAACTTTATGGTTGCTTTCATTTTCTACTGTTTCGACTCACTTTCTATTATTATCTTAATGACTATAATCTGATATAATTATCACTTACTGATATAATAACAAATATCTAACATTTTTGTCATACATAAATTAATATCCCTTACCAAGCTCTAAAGTTGAAACAGCGTCGTTAAATAAGTTAAGTCATTCTATATACACGAGAGCATGTAATGTCACAGGAGTAACTTCTGAGTAGTAGCTGATCCCAGTGTTTCGTAGGTAAGCCAGTGACATGGTATCACTTTTAAACTTTGTGTTCTGCGAACAGAAAAACCCAAGAAGAAAACTCTCTCGCAAGCCGAGTAAGAGGTTATTTTTTGGCTTCAAACACATGTGATCTAGGGATTTCTACGATCTGAGAAATTCGTCGGACAGAGTTTTCTCGCCCTAGTATAAAAGATGTAGATAGAACAAATTGTGCTAACATCCATTTTCTGACGATGGTGGGAAGAAGGAAGGAGAAGAAGACACGTTAAAATGGTTTTGCCGGACAGTGGTAGCGGGATAAAACGATGGAACTTCTGAAAACTTCTATGTCTTCTGCCCCTCTTCGTCACACAAAGTGAGTAAGACCTCGTATCTTAAATCTGCGTTCGCATGAGATTGGTAACATTCTGGAGTTTGCATTGGGACACTGGACATCGTCGAACGTCTGCAGACAACTCGGGGCTGTCCATTATGTAACCTGTAGGTTTCCAGGGAGGAGATGGTGTAGAGGGGAGTTACTCCCTTAACAAGTTTAAAGACAGTGTAATTGTAAAAAATTGGAGAAGGGCTGTTAAGTATCGAAGAATAAAAAGGAGGATATTAAATTTTTAACAAGAAAACTTGAAAGTGAAAGTGAAAAAATGACAACTAACCAATATTTTTGTAGCATGAAAACAAGAGGCACCAAGAGAAGTCTCGCAGTCAGCACAGGCGATGTATTTCATGCGATGAGCCTCAAACAAACGCCATGTTCAATATACGATGTGATCATTTGGCTGAGTGGAAATACGCTCCCTCTGTACCTAAAAAAATACAACAGTTAATAATCATATCCGATAGGATACAATTGGATGGATTACAAAACTAATACAGAAATTGTAGAGGAGTCGAAAATAGTTCCAGTATTAGAAAAAAATAGAATATTATAAAACAAAATTGTTTGAACATGTAGACAGAATGGCAAGAAGCAGGCTACCCAAAATTTTAATAAATTATGTACCAAAAGGAAGAAGATGTCGGGGAAGACCTCTGAAGAGGCTTTTTGAAATGTGAAGCCGGAACAGGCCAACGAATGGCCTAACTCCATGAAAGCTACATGATAAAAAGTAAGGTAAAGTTTGTCCCACTACACGCCATGTAGGCGTTTGGGGGGAGTGGAGGTATAGCTCCTCTCTTCCTTGACCTCGGCACTAGATGGGGGGGTGAGTGATCAGCATCACGCCCCAGCCGGCTTTACCCCCTGGAAGGGACCCCGGTACCCATGACGAGTCAGAGAAAGTTCTTCGTGGAAGAACTAAGAGAGAATAAAAAAGAACGAAATCTCGCTACTTAGAACTACCCTTGAAGTCCATCCCTCTCGACTTAAAAATGTTCTTTATAAACTTGGAGATTTTTTGTTTTTGTTTTTTTTGTTTTCTAAGACGCTCTTATCTTATAGAATAATGAGCTCGGACACTTCAGTCGCCCGACGGTGTCTTTTGTGCAGAAATCGAGAAACTTGAAGTTGGAGGCGAAATTTATTTATTCCAAAATTATCAAGTTAGTGAAACCCGCGGTGTCAAAATCTCATTGATGATGATGATAGAGTATTCACGAGTCTTTCGCATAGAATTCGCTTCAGGTATAGATCCCAGTGCTCTAAAGTGTATTCTATCGACTTTAAATCAAATCGCCCCAAGATCTTTTGTAACCGGCAAATTATAAACTGTGTATTCAAAATTAAAATTAAGAATAGCACAGGGCATTCTGCATGCTGCATGCTGAGGAATAACAGCAGCGAAGTATTCGTATTTATTCGACCACTAAGTATGGTTCTAGCCTGGAGCAGGATGGAAAAGAGATGAACGAAAGATGCCTGAAGATAAACAATATACGGATCGCGAAAACTATGCATGAAATAAATAAATATAGAGGCACAGGAAAGGCGCAGAAATTTAAAGCAATGCGAATATGAGAACAAGTAACTAAAAGGAATGCGAAGGATCGGATAAAGGCAAACGCAGAAGACGAAACAAAACGGGCGTAAAGAAATCACGAGCTGCGAAAAGAAGTAAGGGATCCACAAAAGAAAATGGCAATAAAGAGCGAGATAAAATAGGAGGATGCAAACGCGGTTGACATAAAACCTTGAAGATTGAGGAGATATTCTCCTCGAAACGACTGTACCTACTTGCAAGATGACAAAGTGGTGATCAAGAACACGGTAACATTACAGAAATACTATGATTACTATGACGGATATTGTCCACTGTATGAGATATATCTACTTTAAACGCAAGACGTTTCCGGAGTTTTCTCCATTCCTGTCCTCAGGTGATTGGTTGTCATTATACGGAAAGATTTTTATTATTATTTCATGGTTCGATAACCGATGTCGATAGTATAAATAATGACAAGCAATCACCTAAAGACGAGAGAAGTGCCAACTTCCGAAACGTCGTGTATATCAAGTCTACCTCAGACAATGGACAATGCCAAACATAGTATCCCTATAATGAATCAACAACTGTCGCAATATTTAGAGAATGAAGACAGTGACAGCCAATAAAAGAGTAAGAAAGTGGTGATATGTTTAAGAAAATATGAAAATTAGAAATAAAAACTAGAAGAGAAAGAGATCAAAGTGGGACGATAGAATGTAAAACCGGACAAGCACAATAATCCCAATATTAAGAAAAGGAAGCCACTGTAGCAGATGTCGACTGTACCACCGTGTGTGACGCTTTGTTTGGAGAACACCCAGTGCAAATGTACGTAGAGGAAAGACTGCCAGTCTTTCGTGAGGCAACAACTCCTAAGAATTTAAGTTCTGGTCAGTTTCACAACAAAGGAGCTTTGTAGTCTCGCCCGTTAGAATATTCAGAAACATATTCAACTGCAGCGACATTTGTTGTTAAAAATTAGCAACTTCAGTCCATCATTCGAAATTGTGGCTGGATACCACCGACATTACGATCGCCTCACTTATAGTCTCTCAAACATTAAATCTGTACTCCGTACCCCGAAAATATCAAATGAAGTTGCACATACACACACTCCTCCAAAGTGACTTTCTCATATATAAACAAACTGTTGTGTATGCATGCCTCACTTTTACTCCACGAAAATGACTTGGAAAATTCCATTCTAGTGCCTCCCCACCACCGCCGCTCAGCAAGAGACGCTGAAGAGTGGGTGCCATAACGATTGTATTCACTGTAGGGGTTTCATAAGGGAATAAAGGCTCTCTGCATAGAAGTGGAACAAAAGAATTAATGTACAGTAGTCTCACATGCAAACAATAATTGCAATTTGCTATAAATGTTTTCGCTTGTACCCCTGAGAATTGTCTCCAGGAAATGGAATCATACAGCGGCTGAAAGTTATGGCGGAGTTCCACAGGTCTGTGGCAACTGACAGCGAATCAGGGCTCGAATGTGCATAATGGAAAAGGGATTTTGCTTCTGTGTACAACACGCTGCTTCCTGCGTGAACTCTGAGAAATGAATTCAGTTTCAAAAAAATTTTCTTTGCATAAAATATTTAAATCGAACGCAATATTGTACGTCCTTACATATGTTTAATTTCCAAACCCAAACGACGGATTTCGATTAAACTGAATACTGGACTCTGTAGTATGCAATGCAGGTTCAACTGCGGGCCTGTCAATTATAAAACCTACTTTACGCAGCGGAAATTCGAATTAATCGATTACAGATTACACAAGATACGTCTCATGGCTCAAACAACTAATATACTTAGATAAATAGATTATATATCCCGTTAATATCTATAACTTTACTTGAAGAGCTTGTGATATGATGTATGTAATATTTATCGAAGCGCTTGGGAAGAAAAATATCGTCCCTTTCTCCTCGACAGACGTCATTACATTTCTCAAAATAATTTCTTCCAGAAAAGTCTAATAGAAGACCAATAAGTAATTTAAAATCGTAAAAATGCACCTGAAAAACGTGTCACCTTTCAATAAGCCAAACATCGGCTGCAAAACCTTGGTATTCATCTACTTTCGGTGAAGGTAGGTGCGTACTATGACAACAGTTAACAAAAATGTTATTCGTCACCTCCTTTAAAAAAGTTATAACTACTGATCCGTTTTATTCTCCTTCTTTCTTATTTTCTTATGGTTGGATTTACTTATTTTCAACCGATTCATAATACTCATTTTATTTGTCATGATTTCCAATTCCAAATCTGACATTTTTTGTCCTGTGTCTCATCATTGGGGATTAAAAAGTGTCGAACTGTTTCACCCGCCTCATAGATAGACTTAATAAAAAGTTACAGAACAAAAATTTACACAGGTGTTTGTTATGCAAACGCACAAAACGAAACCACGCATGGCCTGATCTGGTATACGTCTCACTTTAAACAGTTTACAATTTTCGGATCGAGGAACAAAACTTGTTGAAGCTATTCATCAATTTCTTCAGAACAAACGAGCCCCGAGAGACCAAATTGCTCTTTCTAATGTTGTCAGTGGCTTCCGATCGACTTCATGATACATTGGCTCCTTTGTGATAATAGATACCTACTACAGAAAAAAAAACACAACTATCACATTAATAGAGGAGTGTGCTCAGTAGATCAGCGACTGTTTATAGCTCTCGAGTATTTCTATTTCTGAGTGCTAAAAGACAAATGAGGAGAAATGTGCGCTCTAAATTACACCGCAGATAGTTTCAAGACAGAAACCAACGTGGAAAATTGTCAAACATCTTAATTACACCAACTGAAGTAAAAATGAATATGCAATGTGAATTAAGAATCACAATAAGTCAGATATGTTTATATATATATATATATATATAATGATGGACAAGACGGGTTGAGAATGTGATAGAATAAAGAAAGCAAAGCAGGTGGTGTGATTGTAAGTAGCAGGCAGTAGTTTGATATTGCCTGGGAGGAAGGGCTAACTACGAGTAAATACCTTCGTAATGAGGTGGTGGTCCCACCACGTATGCCTTCCCAAGAGAAATTAGGCGTCGTAGCAACGCATGGAAGAGGGGGAATACATAAACTAGAACTCAGAGAACGAGCAGCCTACAGACACACACACACAGCTCTTTGAATAATCTAGCGGCAGAGAAAGGGAGTCCCACACTATGAACATTCGCGCGGACGCGTTAATACGACATTTTCTTCAGGATCTGATGAAATCGAACGAGTATCGATCGACACCAGAGACCACGATAAGACATGTTTCCTTCAGTTCCTCTAGACACACATACAATCCATATATATCGATAATATAACTATAAATGTAATTTATAATGCGCGAAAGAACAACAACGATCCATGATCCGATATTTTGCCGTCAAATGGTGCGAAAGCTAGCGAGATTTACGGTACAATTACATTAAGTACGTCGATAACCGAAGAAGAAAAATTGAAAAACTGATTAAAAGATTCCATGGGGGCGTACGAGTGTTGTTGATAACGCGGGTTCTGCTGTTAAAATGTGATGCAGTCAAACGACATATCGACAAACATACCCGTGACAACCGAAAAATCGGCACTAATGACATTGCATGTGAAATGATCAAGGTCCATTTCAAGACGCGGATTAAGAATGTTTTAAGGCACAGCCGAAATTACGTAATTCTAATGAAATGAGACTAATGCATTGAAACATGACAACACCGTAGAAAATTCAGCTACTGTGTGATTATTTTTTTAAATTAGAATAAAATCAACTTCATCTATTTACTTACTTTGCACACGCGTGTACAGCAAACCTCCGTCCATCTTGCGGAGAAGAGAATAAAAGCGAAGAAGTGTTCCAGAATTTCAATCATCCATCCACCACGCGTGAGGCAACAGAGATCTGTGGCGGATATAAACATACATGTATGAATTATACTTACGAGGTTTTTGACAAACAAATTCTCAATTGTGGTTGGTAGTTTTAAATTATAATTCTGAAACCATGTGCGGGAATAATCTAATAAAATGGGTGTTATTTATTTGTAGCTTTGATAATTTCGGATGACGAAGACACGCTGAAAAAAATAATGTATAGTAGAAAATTCCACCAAAATTCCACTTTTAGCAGCTGGTACCGCCTGTGTACTTCGGCGTGAGTTCTATTATTTATGTGTGGGCGTGATTTTGTACCACATTCCACTTGCCTGGCAAAGTGTATTATTACGAAAGGCAATACTGCAAATACGGCGAGGCATGTAATGCTTAATTAACTAACATAAATCCAATTCATGATCGGCACACGCATTGCTTGTTCATTCAGTGTCATCGCTGAAATTCCGACCTAAGTTGGTACAAACCAAGGGAATGTAAACATGTTCCACACTTATATCACCAGTCTGAAAATCGAACATCGCATTAAATGATGAAGACTGCTAAGACTGCATTATCACAGCATGTATTTTTATAATAACCTTTCTGTAAGTAACATTATCATCATAATTACCACAAATTATTATAAAGTATTATTATATGTTATATATGTAGGAGTTATATCTCATCTCCCCCCAAGCGTCTTCATGGCGTATAGTGGGGCAGCGTTTATTTTTATATAAACAATACTTAATATATAAAAAGATATTAAGTACTGTTTGCAATCCAATTAAGGTAGAACCTATCGTTGTTGAATTTTTGGCTCTTGTACTGATTCATTTATTTAAACATCAACTGATTTGTTGAAGTAAGCTGTTTCATTGTGCACAAACCAAAACAAATTTCCGAATAATGGCTATACTAGGATATATCCAATCATCACCCTGATTATAAAGGCAGAAAATACCTCTAAACTATAAATTTCTACCAGGTCACACGATGCAACACCTCAGAAGACAGCAATCTTCATTTAGATTCGCATTTATAGCAACTTTACAAAATAACTGAACAACTTAAATTTTTGTTTATTTTTTAATATTTATTAACAACAGGCTGTCGAGAAAGTGTTCTTAGAAGAAAACCAAAATGGCGAAGAACTGTTATCTCAAGTCGTATTTACACTGCGTTTTCTCCTTAACTACGTTAGCAAATAATAAGCATTCTCTCCAACGTCGGTTATGGAACATATCTGTTCATTGCGAAACGTCATACGGCAATGCGGGTGTGTGCTTATATTTGTTATGTATGAGTGCCAAGACTACAGCGTCATAATATTTTATGATGCAAGTCTGCCAAAACTACGACTATGTCCAAAACCTTTACGATAAGGGAACTGTATATAGCTATGTAAGATTTGAGGTATATAGCTAGTATAAGCCAGACAGGATTTGTTGTTTAAGGGAGTGAGGGATTTTCTTCGAAAATGAAAGAAAAACATGAACTATCTATTGGTAAATCCGAACCCGGGATTCCATAACGAGCATATAAGGCAGATGATCTGCGTCATAATCTGTGAAGTGATAAGAAAAGAAGAGGTTCTGTTGTTGCTGCAATGAAAAGTTCAGTAAAAGCAGAGAGTGACCGAGTAATCTAAAATGTCAGTTTTACCACTACAGCAGAATCTGTATTTCTTTCTTCCAGTGAATAACAGGCTACAGACGTAACTATCATGCACATTTCTGAGGACAAGATGTAACTCTGTTCAATCTGGCAAATTATCAGCGTTATTCTTGCAGTTTAACTTCCGAGGTATACAATGAAACAACTCGTGAGATGAATACCGGCGGTTCAAATTGGGCCATAAGCAC
>NW_019061031.1:338149-349733 GCF_000696155.1 Zootermopsis nevadensis
AAAACTTTAATTATGGAAAATAAATTCTTGGAAATCAAATTGTTTAAAATATAATACAGTCTGGCGGCACTGGACCTAAAAGATTTTGACGAATCTCCTTCAAACGAATGTGACGACAACTAGGCTGAATTCTGTTGCATTATTTACTTTATCGACACTAGAGTATTATGTATTCGTCCTCGCTGTGACTTAGTTAATACATCGACGCTTGTCAACTACAACGTTTGTTTCATGTTGGATGAGAAGCAAGAATACGATAATGATTACTGACTTGGAAAGATTTTAGATTAAAGAGTCGCCGATAGTTTCGAAATGAAATAACGGAATGATGGGTTTAATGTCCACTCGTTAACCTTCTACTGAAAGTATTATTAATAGTACATAAATAATAAACTGTTCAGTACTTAGGTAAAATATTTTCCATACTTTTATTTAAATTTTATGGTTACTTAATGAGGATCCTACAGAGAATTGGAATTGATTGTATAGTGCTGATTTCTTTACAAACTCTGATCCACTTCCGGCAATTTATTTTATTTTAGTCTTTAGAAGTATGTGCCTGCTTTATCGACTGGAATAGTGCTGATTTCTTTACAAACTTTGATCCACTTCCGGGAATTTATTTTATTTTAGTCTTTAATGAAAAATTATTACGAATTAAGATCGCGCTGTCTTGGACAAGTCGAGATCGAAACCTACCCCGATCACGTACGAATACCGGATCTCGTCTGTATTCTGATGGACCGATTCTCGCAAGGTGTCGTGACGAATAACTAATAGACTGCATGAAAGACAAGCCTCTACATTGCAGATTAACATAGCAAATGATAACACAAAGAAATAAGCAAAGGAATGAAAAACCTTTACCTTACACATCTTATACCAAATTTACCTTAGCTGTCATAAACTTCTTTAAAACAGATTAAATTGCTGCATTGAAGTTTTTATAAAATAGAGGTATATTTTAGAAGTGGTCTTTAAAATGCTTACTCCCGCTTTGTGTTACTTGTGCCTCTGAGTCTATGCCTGCAGTGTCTTACATTTCAGACTTCCACCCTCTAGAAAAAATCGCTCTCATCTGTTCCGGTTTTATCTTGTCTTTATTGAGCCAGCCCCCGGCTGATACTGTCAGAAGAATATCAAGAACACGAAGCATCTTGACAGAAAACAAGACAACCCAATAATCGTTAGTTTCACAAAACATTAACGTGGCTCTTCAGAAATGGTATGGGCATTTCTGTTTCTGAAGCACAGAGAAGAAAATGGGCCATGATGTGATAAAGAAGTATCGGAAATGCCGTAGTGTGCATAATAATGTGAGAAACACAAATATGGTGACCGGATTGTGCAGAATATTCCCTCAAAAAGACTTCATGATATCAAGGTAAATTGAGATTATGAAAGAAGTTACATGATTTCTCTTTTACTAATAAAGGAAAATTAAAAAATACAAGCCATTTCACAATAAATTCACGTTTGAAAACAGGAAGAAAGTAACAGGCTTGCATAAAATAAATTTGATATCGGACTTGGGTGAGTTGTGTATGTGATGAAGGTAAAAGTATCATATTATTCGTAGAGAGAAGATTAACTTGTTATTCTATTATTATCGCCTATAAAATTTAAAAAAATTGGTAATTGATATCCACTATTTGGTGCTATGAATAAAAGGCCTGCAAGTACTGCGCGGATTTTACGGTCATTCTATCCCAGCTTCTGTATATCGGACGCCAGTTGTTTAATTAAGTAAGCAATGTTTTGACCCGTGTGTCAGCAATAAAATTGGAAATAGTATCGGTTTGTTACTCCTTAGTTTACTTTCACGAGGGTTGGTAATGAAATATAAAGTAAATAAACATGAAAGTTTTCGTTTTATGTAAGTTATGCCTGTGGCTAACACATCTTTTAGTCGATTACAGCCGGTACTCTAAAGTTCATCTGATTCCAGCTCTTGTCTGAAGGCATGTCACGACTAAGCTGAAATAAACTCATGACATCAAAGTCCAGACGATATTTCCCGAAGAACGGCGATGATGTAGAGTCCGTCTTCTTTCAAACTGCCGTTAATTTCAACACAGAGAAAAGAGGCATTTTCGAGTATCTGCTTCAGATTCTTCACACGAATTTTATAGTAGAATTCGTTTCCCAGCCAGTCTCCTCGACATTTTTCAACGGGAAAATATCTTCATTTGTATCTACTGCGTATTCAGGAAGCCAAGTCTCGAGCAGTATCTTAGAAGGTAATCCTGTGCAAGATCAATTTTCATTTTACCACAATTTGCAAGCAGAAAACGTGTTCTGCATCCGCATATGAAGCAAATAACCCACACCGGCTTACATAAAGTTATATTCCACTTCAGATCAATAGATAAAATTTATTTTAGAAAATTCTTATATCTGTATACCAATTAAATGGTGAAATGCAATTCAATTAGTAGGATACACTGTGCAGCACGGTGTTTTGACAAATACCGCCTAAAAATTGATTTATTACAAAAAAACTGATAAAAAGTAAAATACAGGCTTCAAAACCTGTGTTACACAGAGTAATCGTGTTGGCTATTCACCAGAATGTCTGCTATAAATAACAGAATTTCGCTTTATTTACGAAATGCTTTGTAAGATGAAGGTCAATTACAGCCAAGTTGATATTCACTTGTTACTATTTTTAACAATAAGACTCTGAAGGAAGTATGGCAAAAACCAAAGGTAAATTCTATTAAACCGTATACAAAGAATCTCGATATTATGAAATATTTTGAAAATAAACAGAAATTTAAAGATAATTTAAACTGCGTTCTTCGCCTACTGTTTATAATTGATAATACAAGTATACAGCGTGAACAAAAGTTGATTCACATGCACAAATACACACATACGTACATACGCACAGAATGACAAATTACAAAAACATGTGTCGTTATGAACAATTTTCTTAGCATTCTAATCCGTGTCGAGTTTGCAATTTGCAGTTTTCGGAAGAATTTTTTATCAAAATTCTGTGCAGGTTTGTTGTTTCCCAGCCATCCTTTATGCGCAGATCCTTGACTCCCATGTAGTAGGCCTAATGATACTTGAGGGAAAATCATAATCCGGCCGGCCGTAGATATTAAATTTCAAAAACTTGAATTCTCTAGCATATTGTATAAAACCGTATTTTAGAATTGGTTGTTAGTTTTAACCTTCAAGTCTTTCCTCGCCCACAAACAACTTTACATCCAGAGCACACCACGAGCTTTCTGTTTCTAAGCAGAATAAAATCTTGGAGATGCGAACGTTATTTGTTGAACGCAGTTTACACGTACGGCAGACTCCGGAGCTGCCTGCTGAGGCAGACGAAGAGACGGGCAACGATACAACCACCCAAGGGATATTTATTCCGTTGATCGACCTGGAACGACCACAAAGGGGAGAATGTGCGGCTGTCGGTATGTTGAGGGTGAAAGAAACCTGTATTGACTGCTACGCTGTTTTAATAACTTACCCCGAGGCTAGAAGGGTAGACGTAAAAGAGGTCGAGGTTAACCCTTGTGTTTTAGGAAGGTGTTTATTATGGGTTAAAGAAAGATAGCACGGACTGTACGTGAAACACAGATCTTTACATAAGTGGTGTACCGCAGTTAGGACCCGCTGTGATACATATGGATAATATTTTGTGGTTTACCCCGAAACGTGCGTCGATATTGGTGATCTTGGTTGCAATTTGGTGCGGACTTCAGAACTGAAGACTGACATAGTGTGGTTATCCGAAACGTCGGCACCTATCTGTAAGTCAGGCGTTATAAATTAGAATAACATACAACATTATCCATGTGCATTTAATAATTAATAGCCTTTTAGGGTAATTAAACTTCGTGTCGAATTAGTAAACAGTCCATTGCAATTTGTAAATTTTAACTTATTACTACTTTCTACCTCCTTTGCAGGAATATTATCGTCCCGGTTCCTAAGTCTAACCTGCTGGTGTATGAAGGAATATAAGATACTACATTAGGTACGTGTTTTGCTGGTAATGTCACCTCCTCAGGTCCTTGTCACAGATTGAATACACAGGTAACTACAATTCATCATGTGTGTTGTTTCCGCAGGTAAAACTTAAATGTGCCAGTTATTTAAATCTGAAACGGGCTTATTTTTGTGTAATTTCAAGCACTATGTGACATCCAATAAAGACGTGTAAGAGAAATATTCTTCAGGACAACTTTGCTAACTCAGCACGATTTCGAAAAGAGTTCCTCTAATACTCTGCTCTCATACGATATCTGACTTGTCTATATTTTTAAGTGTCAATATTTGTTGACAAAAGAGACTCTTTTCCCAAGTTATAAACATATCACTTATATATGGCGAACAAACTTTGTAGAAATGTAAAGTCCCCGAGCTACGGGAAGTTATAATATCAGTACACGCCATGTCCACAGAGTTCGTGTATTACATGTAAAGGAAAGGTTTTACATTTTCGGTAAGATGACTGTCTTTTGGGATGTTACGATGTGCAATGTGGTAGATGTTTTCCGACGTTTCAGGGGTGTTTACTGCCTCCATCATCAGGTCGTCCTGATGATGGAGGTAAACATCTACCAGATTACACGGTGCAGCATCCCATAAGAGTCACCTTTGTTCTCACAGCCGTGAGAACCTGCAATCTCGCCTTTTCTCTGTAGTGTTTTCTTTTCTATTATGTTGTATTGTCAACAAACACGTGTCGCGTATTCAAGGCTTCAGACCACATCATCATCTCTTTGCAATCTATTACTAACGGGACAAAGACGACATCCCAGTTACATTTCGTGGACATTTTCTGGTGGTGCTGAGGACGTGATGTTGGCTTATATGTTTTCTTAAAAATATATAATTTTTAAAACCCGTAAAATTTAATATTGCTTTACTGACGTTTGGGTTAAAAAATGTATATTCTCTTAACCACATCTTTAGTCTCCCATTTCTGATTTTACAGCAAATTCAATCCGTAGTCTTCCCAGTAATAAATTCCGTGCTTAAAAATATTCCCTAAAACCGAAGTATCACAACGTTTGAAAGAATAGAAAATGAGATGGCTTGATTTGTATGCGTCCTTCACAGATGCGTTCCATTCTACGCTGTTCGTCACGGTAATGAAATCTCCAGCGATGCTATAAATTCCGCTCTTCAGTTGGGTGAGCATCAGAATGGTTAGCAGTGGCAGAGCGTTCATAAAGAAATGCAGTTTTATTTTACTTCTTTGTATTTGGTATTCGGACTGAACATTGGATGTAGCGTCATATCACATATCACGCGAGCTGAAAATGCAAACTTGTAAGATGTTATTCCTGCCACATCTGTAAGCAGCTTTTGGATTCGTACTTCAGATTCGGTTGCTCTGGTCCTTTCAGTAAACAAATTGCGTTTAACCGTACAGGTCGGAAGCACAGTTTTAACTGGTTTTCACAAAGCAGTAAGCAATTCCACACTGATGCTTGAAAGCAAGTTGCAAAAATTGTATTGTCGCTGGATATTTTGAAGGTGATATCTTGTGCATAATTCCACTATAACACGTGACTTGAATTCATGTATGTTTGTACGATATCGTTTACCACGGTTCAGTAGCTTTAACGGAACTTAATTCAGCATCACAATGTTCGTTAGTTCGCAGCAAAACACATGCCCTCCATTTAAGTCGTTTAAACCGAAACGTTTATAGTTAATGCGAAACATTAAAACTATTTAAAATGAAGCGCTGGGAAAAATATCTACTTTCAAAAGAGGATAATTTCGTAGCGAATGTAAAAAAGTGCCATTACAAGGATCGTTGAGACCTGCAGGGTATATTCTTAGCCTAAATAAAACGATTAAATTAATGTGAATTCAGTACGTAGCTCGAAAATGTTGTAGGAAATCCTGTTTACCACCAAAAAGGCATTATCGTGCATGAACACTCCTATTGGATGTGTTATTTTATCATTTGCTAGAAACTAGGATATATTTACTAGCCTGCCAATATATGCTTATCGAGTTTAATGGCTGAACTGTACTGACTAATGAATTTTCTCAGGATCCAAATTATTATATTTTTTTAACAGTCGCTTTCGTTATTTCTTACTCAACACTATTAACTAAAAGCCACGATTTTTCACGTAGTTCCATTTACAGTATACTATAAACTGGCAGATCCTTAATTCACAGCCACTTATAAGCTTATTGACCTCCACAGATTCTTATTTCTTTACGCAAGTGAATGAGAAAAAGGCATAGGTGATAGTATATGCAACCGGTCTCGCACCACATGAAAACTAACCTCACCTACAAAAACCGCGAGAAATAAAACGTCTCTGTAACGTGATTTCAGATGGACCCATCAAATATTGCCACCCTGCTTTAACTGAACAGCCCCCCTTTCACGTATACGTGACTTGTGTGTTAATAGGGCAGTTTTACTCCTCCTGAGGGCTACGATATCCAACCCTGAACCATCATTGCAATAACCGTGATCCGAATTTCCAGAAATATTAATAAACTGAGCACAACTTACGGCACCTCGAAACCCCGCTATTTCCACTTCGTGAATTTAAAGTCCATTTTCTTGTCCCGTCTTCCTTGGTTTCTGTTCTTCAACGGCAACTGACTGAAAGGAAAACTCTGCTAGTCGCTCTTCGTCCGCATGGAACAAAATTTGTTCCTTCGTTTAGGCCGGTTTTCTCGATTTTTGTGCTCACAAGTAAGAGACTTATCTCCATTACCCAAATTTTATATTTGTCTCGCTCTTGGAAATGTTATACCTATTGCTCCTGTTAGTACAGAAAACTGCAGGGATTTCGTGGAAGATTTCTCAATATGGGAAACAAGAAACTGCAGAAGTCACATCCTAAATCACAATCATTCTTTCAGTAGTCAATGGATGGAGGCCATTTGCGACACCAAAGTATGGAGGGTGTGTAGTGTAATTTGTGGTGTAAGGGTATGGTCCGGATTATTCTGGATTGGGATATGATTCAATGGTGGACCCTTGAGAACACTCTAATAGCCCTTCAAACCCAACAAAACGCGGGAAATGTATTTATTAGCTAAGCATCTGCCGGATCCATGAAGATAATATTAAAACGGGTCCCTTTATATACCTCATGAAGACGTGAACATAACTGAAATGGCTGCGGTATCAAGTTTGTGTTGAAGATTAATAACAAATGAATGTTGATGAATACTCAGGGAATAACCTGTGTGTCTAAAAAGAATTTGATAGATTATAAAGACGGTTAATTAGCTAAGCAGTATCACATGCAGTGGTTATGAGTAATTGAATCAGAAACTTCAGGATGGTTTTAAATGGAGATTCAGGAAACTTGTAAGTACCAGGGTCAGACTAGCTGGTACCTTGTCGAAAGTCCAACTGGGTACGATAGTAAAATAACTGTTAGTTACGTTGCCCCATAGATAACCTGCTCAGTGGCTTCTGTTTCTGGGATTAATGTCCCATGCATAATTATGAGATATGATAAGCACCTCAGTCGCCAGGAGTAATAACTACATTTTAGTCTATGTAAGTTTTAAAAATTGAGGATTGAAGATGATCATTTGATAATCGATTTCATGGGTCCACTCAGTGTGGGTACTGAGAGCAAGGTACTTTAACGCTATCCAAGTTTGTCTCATTCAGAGTTAACGAACAGGAAAACGAGGTGGTGAAGCTGGGAGGTACTTGAGCTGGTAATGAGAGTGGCAGTGTCTCCTCCACAAGAGAAAAATTCTATGCCTTTATAGGGATGTTGTAAGTTCTCAACACATCGGCATTAAAAATTTATCCATTACCGCCAAGTTTGTTAATTTAATTTACTTGTTATTCTTCATTGGAAGCTGTGGTATGCGCTATCAGCAGTGAATTGTCGTGAACTGTGGTAGTTTAAACTACAGAAAACTGAAAACGACTAATCCAAGCATTTTAATTTTTAATTTAGAAGCCTGATGTTTAGCAGAAAATGTTTCAATAAAAGATACAATATCTAGCACACTAAGTTATACTGTAATATCAAAATCGATTACGTGATACCAGCATACCAAAGGGCCTAATCCTTGAAGCATAAGAGAAAAAGCAAACTCGTGGATGGTTCGAAAGAACATGGTACACCGAATATCATTTTTTTTATTCTACTGGCTGAGGGTGGAAAACAGGTGTGATTGGCTAGAGACAGTGCGGAACGTTATAACACTATCACCCACAGCAGGCAGTCTAAATTATATGTATCGGGTTCATATTTTCATTAAGCACAGAATCCAACACAACTTGAACAACGTTTAACTATTTCAAAGTCTGAAGCAAGCAGATGGTGCAAATTTCATGCGCAAGTATGTCCTCAAGCTTAACACCAGTTAGACCTGAAACAGTTCTAGGGGATGGAAAGAAAGAGAGAGAGGGGCAATCCTTTAAGTGGCTTTGTCTGTTCCAAAAGGTCCATTAAAGTTCGCTTGCTCCACCCTCGTGACCATTTCATCCATCCCGTCGCGTGAACCTTACGTTCCACAACACTGAACAATGCACGTGCGTGTATTAAACTCCGTTACAGCATCGCTAAGGCTTGGACCACAGTAGTATATCTACTGCAGATAGTTAACTTTTAAGTTCTACTCCAATACAGTCAAGTACCCTCTACTACTTAATCTATTTACCACTTAATTTAAAACGTATTACAGCAGGGACAATATAAATGTTCTCATTGCCAACGAGTGATAATTTAGATCGATCTCCGAAAGTCGAATATAATTGATTTTAAGCGGAAAAAATATTTATCAGCACGGTATCTGGTGGCTGTCAGTACTTTATCTCCGGCGTGCCTCTACAAGGTTTCCGTGACTAAAACGAAATATCCTACTACACATTGTCATTGTGACACAGGAAGTCACTGTCTACACATCTAGCCGTGGCGAGCTATTAAAATACCCTTTCAAGTGTCTTATACGATATGCAGTTAGCTTCTATGCACGTAGGCCTACAATGCGTGTGGTGTATATGAATGTCTGTTGGAATGTGAGTTACTCACATAACATTCTCCATAGTTTAATCGAGCTATGTGCTAAATCTACACAAAAAACATCGCATCACCGCCACAAATTTAAGGAACACCTATTTAATTACATTTGAATTAATAGTTGCTTTTATTCTGGAAACAGATAAAAGTAATAAATAGACTGTCAGTAACATGCAGAGTTATGAACGCAAACGCAGGTGGTATAAAGAGCTACCACTAACCTATAAAGTGCCAATGATTTTTATACTTTCTAAAGAAAATATAAAGCCTTATTCTTTCATGTCTAGAGACAGTTCACAGTCTTCTACCATTTCCCGTTTATTCCCAAGCCCTTCGTTGTCGTAATTCATTAATCTCTTGTTTCTAAGTTGTAATCAATAATATTGGTATAAAATACACCGAAGTCATACACGAATCAAGCAATAAGTTACGTTAAAACCAGAATTACATAAAAATGTTCTTTTAAATTTTTACTTTATCCACATTTTAATGCAGGGCATTGTAATCAATAATATAATTGGTATAAAATACACCGAAGTCATGAACGAATCAAGCAATAAGATACGTTAAAACCAGAATTACAGAAAAATGTTCTTTTAAATTTGTACTTTATCCACATTTTAATGCAGGGCATTTCCTTCAAGATTTCAAGAAGGGATAATTGGAAAAAAAAAGTGTATGGCTTGTGACGTGATCATCAGACTTTGTAGACCAGAATATTCTAGTTTTCAAGTGCCTGTACCAATAAGTAGCTTTTAGAAGTACTAATATGCGTGGGGAAAAACGTTTTAATAGTCTTGCTGATATATGTCACTGTAGCTCTAACTCGAAAAAGACGAGAAAATAATACGCTTGGGGGGAGGGGCGGAGATGATAAACGTACGAAAGGTATGAAAGAAAGAGAGAACAGGGGTAAAGGATGAAGATACAAAAGATAATTTCCGTTGAATTTCAACGGATATAAAGTATTAGTATGTCTGACTGTAATATCAGAAATGTATTTTTGAGAATAGTAATGGAGTTTAGCTCACTAATACCACATTCTCAAGTCCACCCCTTACATTAAGACCCCAAGCTTCATTGGAATGCAAGTCTGTGAAAAATCTGGACTACCTGAGAGACGACAAAATTTCACTATAAACATGACTGAAGACATTGAATTTAGGATAATACTAAAATAAAATGGGTACGATATCTGCTGTGGTCTGAATTTTTATAACTCAGTTTAGCAGAAAATGCAGTCACCTTTACAGTCATTCATAATTCAAAAGTAGTTTCCATGTGAAAAGTACATTGGATATAAAGGGATATGTTTACAATTATATCCAGTACTGATAACACAGAGTTTCCTTCTGAACGATCTTTCCTTCTTCTTGTTTATTACGCGTAAAATTCTTAATTGATTAGCATTCTACGAGTTAAAGGCATTATATATTTAATTAAAATGCGGAATAATTGAGTGTTTATTAAATATCGTTATTCTATTTCGTATTAATTTCAATTAAATCCCCTAACAACACACTCTGAACTGTATGGTCTACCGAGGTTTCCAATTCAATTCAACCCGACGTCTAAGTAGTTATTTAGTGTCTGCTTTGAAAGGTCTTGTAATGCATATTCTTTTCTCAAAATAAAGCATTTCACGGTAAATAAATATGTCATTTACTTCAATCCTTAGTTCCTATATTCTTAAAAGCAGACGAGAACGAATAGTTAATCAAATGAAAAAACGATTCCTGCACCTATTCTGCTCTTAATGCCATCGCAAGTTTTGCAACCCTAAATCAGTTCAATTTCTGGATAGTCATTGCATTCGTTGCAAACGCCACTGACATTAATATTTTCACTCACACACGAACACACACGCAAAGTCACAAACGTTCCACGCGGCTTTTCTACGGTTCCGTGGACATAGAAAATTAATGAGCCGAGAAATGTGGGGAGTTGTAGCCAGTTTCCACTCCGAGTGACGTGTCAGCAGCGGCATGCCGGGACGACCATCCCTCCCAGAGTGAGTGAAGGAATTCAGCGAGGGTGTGGGAAAATCCTCCCTTTATTATCGCCGGTCACTTCCTTCTAGTATCTCTGTGTTTCCAACCGGAAAATGCAAACTTTCGCCAATTGAGTTAGAAAGTAAAGAATTGCAAAATGCTTGATTTGGACGCTCATGCTACGTAATCACAAGAAAATACGAACAATTAAAACGTAAGAAAATAACGTTATTTAAAGTATGATTTGAGGTTTTCACAGCGGTGAGTATGAAGATTTCTGTCTTCTGGGTTGTTGCGCTGTATAGTCTGGTCGATGTTTATTAACGTTTCAGAGGTCATACTGCCTCCGTCATCAGGGCGATGAGTATGAAGATTTCTGTCTTCTGGGTTGTTGCGCTGTGTAGTCTGGTCGATGTTTATTAACGTTTCAGAGGTCATACTGCCTCCGTCATCAGGGCGATGAGTATGAAGATTTCTGTCTTCTGGGTTGTTGCGCTGCGTAGTCTGGTCGATGTTTACCAACGTTTCAGAGGTCATACTGCCTCCATCATCAGGGCGATGAGTATGAAGATTTCTGTCTTCTGGGTTGTTGCGCTG
>NW_019061031.1:350514-361815 GCF_000696155.1 Zootermopsis nevadensis
TCTTCATACTCATCGCCCTGATGACGGAGGCAGTATGACCTCTGAAACGTTGGTAAACATCGACCAGACTACACAGCGCAACAACCCAGATGACAGAACTCTTCATACTCATCGCCCTGATGACGGAGGCAGTATGACCTCTGAAACGTTGGTTAACATCAACCAGACTACACAGCGCAACAACTCAGGAGACAGAAATCTTCATTATTTAAAGTCTTTCTTTTTTAATTTCCAGTATAATCTTTAGAGGAATAAAATAAACATATTTTAGAAGTTTCTATTTAATTTGTCCTTATGTTTCAATTTTTTCCTATTACACAACTTTTACCCGTTCTTGAATCGCGATCAGCATCCAATTCCTACAACATTATGTTTACAGTTTTTCTGATTGTACACATTTATTATCTTCGACTTCTTCGTCTTATGTCGATGTTACTGATAACGTTCTAACGTGGAAGAAAGTTTTTGATCCTACCGCCAACTTTGACGAGCAATATTAATTCATTTAAAACGCAAGTTAATCATAAAAGTATTAAGTAAGTGTTAGCTGTCAAAAGAAGTGAACTGAGAAAAGAAAATTCTGAATAAGACGTTTGGGCTAACAACATTTGGAAAGCGAAAAAAGGATTTTAATTCAATAAAAGACTGTAGAAAGAACTCTAGACGAAAATTAAAAGCGGAAAACCAAGAAGACTTTCGAAAGAAGGTAAACAGTAAGAAGTTGGCTACATACAATTAGCATTGAAGTTATTGTAGATTATCGATCCTATTAGAGCATCGTGTTTCATTTTCGAGTATGTAAGACAAATAGACCTGTAACTACTAAATATAGCTGCTTATTATATTTATAATGCCCCACTTTTACATCGTCATGATTATGTTAATATTTTATCATTACATTTACCCGGGTAGCAAGCTAAGAGTTCAAGTTAATCTCTTCCAACATTCTACTTTGTTGCAAACGACGTTAACATGTATCGTACTGCTTTCGAACTCAAAATTCTGGTAGCATTGACACGTCATGTTAAATTTTATGGTAACAAAGGAGTATAGCCATCCCTTTACACTTCATGTAGGCGCATAGGGGAGATGAGGTTTAGTTTCCACTTATTCTCAACCTCGGCATTAGACGCGGTTAAATGATCAGAATCACGCCTCGGCCACGCTTTATCCCCGTGGAAGTGACCTCAGGTACCCATTGGACGGGAGGCTGGGTGGGTCCCAGAGCCGGTCTGAAAGCAGAGGCTAGAGGAAAAATCCTCCGCCTCTGTCGGGGACTAAACCTCGATCGTCCAGTCCGTAGTCAGTCACTATAATGACTGAGCTACCCGACTCATTAAATTTTGTGGTGGTGACATCAAAATCAAGTTATTCGCCGCGCACGTTTTCATTGTAATTATTTAATACAAGCTGCCTTCAATATTGATGATCTGCACACTTGTTCTTACATTTGAAATCATCCCCGCGTATAGACCACTACTAACATTAATGACCAATTATGTCAAATTAAAATCTATCAAGTGATATTATTGCCAGTAGGTATGATGATCCTCTAAGGACCTGTTTCTAAACACAAGGTCTGATGCTCACATCATAAGTATTCTTTTTTATAATCTAAAATGTTCTTTCAAAATAATAATTGTCTAATTACGAAGATTTTGGGATTTTATAAAAATACTTTAGTTCAAATCATGTTCACAGTACGCGAGCTACAAATAATGCCGATTTGATTGAGCGTAAGAAGACAAACATAAGCCGTCTCTACCGACCAAGCTCAGAGCCTGATTCAAGAATTTTGTAGCTGTCCTTATCTCTTCTTCTAACAAGAGCGGCCAAGTAGAAGAATGGTGGATAGCAAAGAATGAAGAAGAAAATATGGCTACTCTAGAGAAAGGAAGAGACTGATGCTGAGCGGAAATGCGGATTTAATGTAACAGAAACAAAATATTGTAGACAGGAAGAAAGAGGAACCTGCTTACAAAGATATCTGACAGGGAAGGAAAGTGGGTTCTGGTGAGTATTACACGAATATATAAAATGAAAACAACGAATAGGATATTGTCAATTTGCTCACCGAGATAATTTTAACAATATCCCAAAAGCTACCAAAAGTTTTTGGTTTCAAAAACAAACAACTTCAACACTTGACTTATAATTCCGTCCTTTTTCTAAATAACCGAGCCAAAAAATATAGCTCTTCATCGTATTTCATGGACAGTTTCGTTCACTGAAGAACTAAAACACCCTAATACTACAACTACTACATAATTCGGCAACGTACTAAGCTACAGTGACATTTCGTAATAAAAATTCAAAATTCTATTGGAGTTGCTTAAACAGGATATTGATATTGATTCATCGTGTACGTACGTTTTCTTTATGCGTCTTAAGTATCTTTAATTAAAGGCGATATTGCTATAAATGTTTACGTCGATTCTAATACACATCGAATTTGCAATTTACAATTTCTGTTTAACGAATTCGTTTATACAGGTGCAGAATCTGGGGTTTCATAAAAGTTCCGAAATTTATTCATGACGGAAATAGCAGACCACGTTGGTTTCCCGTAATGAAGTCTAGCAAAGGAATTTACTAAAAACATTACTAATCCGAACGAATTCTATATACACAGTGAAAAACGAGATCATCTAACTGTGTTTGTTGGAATTAGGACGTATATGACCCCCAAACTAAATGCTCTGCTGAGGCTATCGAAGTAAGCTTCGATATACGCAATAGGCCCACGAAGCCCTCATCCTTAATCCCTTTCACTGCTTTAGGACGTGAGATAGAGGGGAAGCTGTGGCCAAACCATCAGATGATATCGTGAGGATCTGAAAGGAAATCTCGTTACAGTCTAGCAGGCGTACCACACTTCCAACAGAAGCTACTACCTCTTTCACGATTCCCTTCCTTTGACTTTTTTATCAACCACTCTGCTACAACCTCGGTTCTTTTCCCTTTCCATTTTACCCGCACACCAAACTCGTTAACTGATGCCTAATAGAATGTTTGCTCTAACCCCGAAGCGAAAGGGAAGAAAACAAGACAGCCAACTGCTGGAAATAAGTGAGAAAGTATGTACGCAGGAAAACCGTTTCTTCCATTGACTGAAGTGCATCTGCTATGAAAACAATGCCAAATGATATCATTTTCTCCGCCTATGAATCCGAGACGAAGAATACACACGCATGCCTAATATTGGGGAAAGTTTTGTTTATGTATCGTGTAGTAGTAACAGCCAGAGAAACAGGGAGGGAAACATATTAAATACAAATGTGCCTGGGTTCGTTTGCGGAGGAAAGTACCTTGTTTTTATATGCATTGCCATACAACCAGACAGACGAACAAAATAATGTCAACTTGCGAAATGAAATTAGCTACCTTCCTGTTGCAGACATTCTCTTCTGTGTCGACTTGTACATAAAAGTAGCGGAGAGCCCTAAATAAAGTAGTTGCTTTATTGGACCTTGTTTAGTAAAGTTAATTTCAAATTCTTTCTCAGTGTTTCCTCATTGTAACGTGCTCTGCAGAACGCTAAATAAAAGGCTACATTTATATTACAGGCCATCAGTGCTTAATGCCTACGAACAGGCATATCTGATGGGCACAGCGTCTGTGCCTTGCTCCGAAGACAAAGTGCAAGTTCTCTCGAAATATGAAAATTATTTGATATAGCTTATATTATGTACTCCAGCAAAATCACCATCGACATGGAAAAAAATGTACTTAAGAAGCAATATAAATAACCAATTTATTATTACTGTCATCCTCATCATCATTCAAAATGGTAGGCTACTGCATATCATTATTTCGACGTTCTACATTGATCGTGTTGATCGTGATATGTGAATCAACTAGCCTACATAATTCAATCGGCATACTAACTCAAAATAAGAATTAACCCACGATACTTTCTTATATCCCTTAATTACGTTCGGATACTCTGCATCCACTGCAATTCTTACTTAATTCTCAAAATAACGTCTGCACATACGAACAGCAGTAGGTTGTATAAAAATACTTAATATTGCGTGACTTTAAATAGAGAATATAAAATGCAAAAATACACAAATATGATAGTAGTTGTTTTTAATAATACTCAACTTGCCTCGCGTGATCCCATTTTCTGACGGTACTGAGGTTAATGGCTTGTGTGCCTCCAGAAGATGAAACAACAAACGCTCGTTAAATTTTATAAGAACAATACGATATCGCTGCCACCTCTGTGTTCTCAATTATTAGTTCTCTACCATTAACATTCGCAGTAAAGGTCTCATGAGGTTATGGTAAAGTGACAGCAATACTAGCGCTGTTTAGGGTCCTGAATCCGGTTTAAAAAAATCTTCGAAAATTTATTAATTTGTTAAACTTTTCCTTGTCAGGTGAAATTTGTTACTGTCACTTATAGAGCACGGCGCCCTGAAAGCGTGTGGGGTAGAGGCGGTATAGCTCCACTCCTCTTGACGTCGGCATCGTCATACTGTCCACTGATTGCTGCATGTGCTTATCTGTTTGGTAACAAAAACTCCGTAACATTATTTTATGGGTTAAAATTGAAACGAGTCTTTAAACTAAAATGTTCAGGCTGTTTTGAGTAAAGATAATTAAATTCCTCCGGTAGCCCCTGCCGGGTGCATTTGAATAAATATAGCAACTGAAAACGAGCTTGTTTCCACAAAGAAGTCGTCAACGTTACTACATCTTAAAGCTGTACTTTGTATATCGGGTATGAATGTGGACTAATGTAAATGTAGTAAAGTTAAATCCGTTTAGGGGCTTATATTTTGGTTTCAGAAGCCATAATTCTATGTGGACCAAGCATTAGCTACGTTCAATTTACCTACGCTTCGCTTCTAACGCATCTTTGTAGTTGCATGTTTCTCCAGAGAAAACAAAGAATAGAAAAAGGAAACAAAGTACGGAAAAGGGTAAAAGCGACAGCTACAACGGAACGGGAAATTCATTACAAAAGTGTGGCCGGGATTACCGGACGTAACATTGGTCCTAGTAGTGTTAGTCGCCAGAGGACGACAGCGTTCACATAGCAGCGCCGTAAGGGGAGGGGATGTTTACTGGTGCACTGGAGTCAAAATTTATGGTCAAGAATTATTCACTGAAACAGCAAACAAGAATCCCAGAGCACTCTCAACTTTTCCACTATTTTATCTATTTATTTGCTATTATTAGAACAAATTGAGAAATAAATATTTGTTTCAGTTTATTGTGTTCTTATTATAGAAATGCCGACAATTTTGTGTAAGAATAACCACCTTATTGAATAACAAAATTGGTTTATATTTACTTGTACCTTTAATTTTAAGTCTTATTATCAAATAATGTCATGTTTTCGTTTGTTCTTCTCTCAGAGATAAAACGAGTGCCCGCACTTTGACTTCACATTTAATCGAAATTAAATAACAAATTTGCGTGTTCTTTTGGGAGCCTTCGTATAAATATGAACCATTAAATAGATGACTAGTAATCAGTCGTCGGTGAGGTTGTGCATCGTATTCGAAAGTGTGTGTGAATTTCAGTTTCTGTTTTGTCCCGAATGCCTTTTCTGCCATTTGTAACCTACTGATGTCAACTATCAGAAGGATTAAAAGTACTCCAAATGTCTTATCTTTGAGAATCTGAATATTAAAGCGTGCGTACGTTTTCCATATTGCCGGGTTCTCTCTTCTTTCGTTGCAGCGGACATGGTTCAAGTTATAAAGTTATTGTACATGAACATTACGTACATCGCAGAAGTTTTAGGAGACGCTCGTATTATCATTTAGCTCTTTTATAAGTTGCAGTACATGCATAATGAAGAGCTTCAAAAAGAAGCTGTTTTTCTTTGTTACTTAGTCTCATACTTGGAAGTATGGAATAAACCCATAAAGTGGCTCTTTATTCTTTTAGAACTTCACAGGCAAAATCCACTTTCCTTCACATATTATGTTATAACTCTGTACAGACCGAGGCTATGGAAATTCGCCCTCCACGCTAATTTATCCTTCGTTTACATTTTTAGAATCCTGCACCTTCTTCCTATGGTAACAGCCATTCTATCCACATACCCGTTTCACCTGCATGGAGAATAAGTTATGGGTTTCTGTGCTGCAGCCAGATGAACGTCCTATCTTAAGTATTTCTGGGGAAAGGGGGTCGGAAGGAGAGCCGGAAGCTCTACTATATGTATTATTATACCATGAGACTTTATTATGTGGGACTTCGTCTTCAGAAACAATATACCAGTAGGTGTGTGTGTTAAACAAAAGCTTCAGTCTTGGGTGAATTCATTAAGCTTCATTCTGTTATGAGTACTCGTCACTTACCGTCTAATTATCTAGTAACGGAGTTTATAAGGGGTTTCATTGTTATGAGCAGGCATGTCAAAGCAAGAAGAGGTTCTTCTCTCCCCCTCACCCTCTGTATTCCTTTCCAAATTAAGTTATTCGTCATATTATATTAAAAAGTATATTCTGATTTACATTTGAGCGCTGTGGCATATTGAAATTGTATTACATTTCACATTAATGTTCTTCATAAGTAACAATTCTATGACTACTAGTTTACAGCATGTCTAACTCACTTTATGAGTTTTATCAGAATCTCTGATGTTATTTATGAGCGGTTCCGTATTTGATCGTATTAAATTCAGGATAATTTCATCACATTTCAAGAATTCCGCTGTGACGTGATTCTAACTTAGTTTCGGTTGATGAAATGTATATTCTAGGATTTTGAACAAAGCGACGAAAGCGGGAAAATATTCTAAGATGGACAGGTTCTCACTACACAGAAGGAACTTGGTGTTTTCCTCAGTTACTCCACGAAAATTCTTTGATAGTTCATTAAAACATGATACGACACATTCCCTTCATATGACAGTTACCGCCATCAAGGCGAAAGCTAATTAAATAAGTCATTCGGCCGCCATATTGTTATTTTACGTTCTAACAACGCTTAAGACGTTACATATTTTCGACGATATGTTACCGTATATTATTTCAGGGCGGTATTTACGTGGTGCTGATAGCATTCCTAGCTCACAAATTCGTTCGCTCACTGCGTTGTCATTATCGATATCAGGATTTAAAAGTACGAATTTGGATGGCCTGTAATAACGTTAATTATAAATTTCATAAGAAATCACCTGTCGGTTCTTGAGTTGAAAATGCGGACACATACGATCAGCTCTGTATGCGTTAATGTTAAACATACCATTCAAAGAACGCGTAATAATAGTAGCATACGTGTATTATTATGCGATCATGGAATCTTCTGTCTATCAGCCAAGTTCAATTCGAAACAGAAGTAAAACGTTTCGGACATCGTTTCTGTCTCTATTATGAGGGTATGATATATTGATGATTTTGCTAAGAACTGTCGCGGTTGAAATGAGACAGAATCTAACGTCATCATATGACACCAAAGTTATGACCTAAGGCCCAAATGTTGAGGGGGCCTTGTACAGTTTCACGTAATTCTCGATCTGACACGAAAGAGTAGAAAACGCTTGAAAACCTTCTAGAGACCAGCTTCTATCCAAGTGAGTGCAACAGTCGGAATCGATAATTTATCAACCCTTTCATGTCACGTTAGGATGGAATTCAGCCCGTACACCATTCAAAGGGGAGAATTGTTTGGGGGTGTGTATAGACGAAAATAATGATGGACAAACAAGTCTGTAGACTGGTGGAGATAGATACAAATGTGAGTTTTAAAAATGGAACTGGAATTATTAGACAAAAACATTCACTAGAAAAACATAACTTTTCGGTTCACATTTAATATGAAGTAAGCTATTTCTTTTCTGAGGATGGGATTAGTAATCTGTCTGCAGACAAAGCCAAGAGACTGTTTAAATGTACTGTTATTTAGTCAGAACCCATTCAGATTACTGGTCATTTAAACAGTTTATCTTTGAACCAACCGATTAGTTGATTGGTTGAACACACATTCATCAGAAATTATCATACAAGTTGGTGAGTAAAGTCGGCCTCTTAGTTTACCAATAATAAACGAGAATTTCGTGACAGTCGACATCCAGTTTGTTGAGTTGGTAATACATAACAGGGGTTTAAGAAATCAGTCGCTTGATAAGCTGAAAAATTGCATGATAGAACATACAAATATTTAAACTACGTCATACGACATAATTAAGTATTCTGTAAATAAAATTAATATTTTCTCAAAGTCATTAAGCATATATCCAATCTGCCTCTAGTTCCTTCAAACGTACTCAGAACACCGACGGCGACGAAATACTGAAACTATAATTTGCGGTCGGAAAACGTAAAACAATTAAAATTTTTATTTTATATACGCTTAATCATGCATACATGCTCACATTCTTTCAAAAATGAATGAGTTATCTCTTGCACATATGCGGGCACAAGGGGAATACAGCACAGCACACTCAATGGACGAGAAGAACGCGCAGTGTGACATAGCCCGCAGACAAGCCGTTTCAAGGCGGGAGTACAGCTCGCTTGTAGCCTACGAGGTGTCATGAAATCGCGGTGGGAATGCAAGCAGACGCAGATATACCTAGAGGCACGTTTGAAGTTAGGTGATAAAGCCAATGCTTTATTTTCAGGAAATTCCTGCATTGTAGAAGAAATCTATATATCGTAGATTTCCCTTCTCAATTCGAAAACAGGTAGACTTGCAGTGACACAAACTAGGCCACAGTAGGATTCGTTTCTGCCGACATTCTTCAACGGGTGTAATTTTCCCAGCATAACACTGTCGTCCCAACAAACATACTATAGTAACAACGCAAAGTTAACACACGGCATGTTTCAGACCCCAGCCCAGATATTGGCTGTCACTGTTAGCAACTGAATAGATTCACACCGCTGACCTCAGACACGTGCTATATGAACTGTGCGGGACGAGGAAACATCAGGCAATACTAAGGTGTTTAGCGACAGCCTTTGTTAACAATTTGTAATGGATAAAACATTTTATAACTTTCTATTGCTGTTAATCACGTATATTAAATGAAATGTGTTTTTGTGGGGTGATCGCATTACTCGCGTCTTACATTCTTCCGTTTGTGGTATTTTTCTATTGACATTATGATTAAAGAAATTAACTCATTTGAGCTACCGACTTAATTCTGTGCACATGTAACATAAGTCAGTCTTAGAAAACTTAGAATTTCGTGTTACAATATCAAAACCTACGAGCATAAGACAATGTAGCTGTTTCAAAACAAATACCGAAGTATAAGGCGGGAAGAAGATAATAGAAAATAGGTAGAAAGAACTGAGAACATACACGGAGGTTAAGTACAAAGAGGAACAGTGCAATTAGAAAGACAAGGTGAAGTTTGGCTTGAATGAGACATTTGCGAAGAGAGTAAAGGGAAGTGCTACGAAGAAATGTTAAAAAACAAGAATATTTTAATGAAATTTCATTTTCTTTTAGAAAATTAGGATGCTATAATATGGAGAAATAGAAGTGACGAGAATGAAAAGAAAGGAAGACAATGTTAGAAAAGCGGCCTTCCGTTCCGACGGCGCTGCTGAGGGTAATTTCATTTTGAACTACACGTGAACTAGGTTAACTTACAATTTGGTGCGGATAATAGCGCACTTGCCGATACCGGGGCCAAGAGAGCTGGAAACGTGTGTAAGTTATTCACAAAGACTGGCTTGCAGTTTCTACTGACTTCTTGCAAAACAGCTAACATTTAGAAAACGAACATACAGAGTTGGCATGTAGCTGTCATACTAATTAGTCTACACCGCGATCTGTCCAATTAACATAGTTTAAATACTCAAAGTACTGCATGCAGGAATTGAATTGATGAGTCTTATTACATGAAAATAATAACACCTAAAATAGGAAAACAAGCGAAGGTGAAATATTTGATATATTTCACCTTCGAATTCTTGTCATGAAATCTCCGAAATTGACTTGTAATCCTTCTTCACAAAACCTTCCAGTTTCTCCAGTCAGCAGATACAATGATATACCATATAAATATACTTTATAAGTCTCTCTGTTTCGTTTAGTTCCTCTAAAAAGTTTTACCTTTTTATTGAATGCCCGAATTTGGATTAAATTTAGTGTTCATGTTTTGCACGAGGAGTTGGATGAGTAGTTATACATACATTTTAAGATTTATCTGGTGTATACATGTGAGAGTTAACTTTTTAAGTCTTAAAGAAAAGAAAAACAGGCGAAGTCTTTGGTCTAGTGCTTCTGGATGAACACAGAATAATCTTACAAGCACACACAAGCACGCACGCACGCACGCACGCACGCACGCACAGTTTATTATTACCAAGTATATTAATTTTTACTTGAAAACCGTGTTGTTCTGACTCATCCGAAGCTTAATAAAAATTGTCAGTTGGTTTAAAATAACTGGAACACACAGACTTCGTTTTTGTTGGAAACAAAACTGAAGCTCTATTATGTACCAACAGATCTGTCAACTGCAGAGACTCTTTATTCTGTGGTTAATTTAAGAACATCGTCATTAGCTCAGACTACAAAGAG
The DNA here is from genome assembly GCF_000696155.1 of Zootermopsis nevadensis. The sequence goes on from NW_019061031.1 coordinate 361,021, forward strand.
AAAATGAATAATGAGTTCGAAATGATATTGAAGGAAGTTGAAGTGGCCAAATTGAATACGCTATCCTGGAATTTGATAAGAGGGACTGAGTAAACCCAAGAAAAGTATTAGCCTGTATAGTCAATGTAAGGGCTGATATTTATACCGGGGTTCTCCAGAATTTGAAGCAGGAGTGTTAACCGCTAAGCCAATTTGGGATGTTCGAGTAGTTTAGTGCAAGTAAGATGGTACGAAGTAAACTCATGGAGAAGCGACCAATTTTGACGTAGGTGTCGAAATTTGTTTCGAATAACTGAGGAATACAGACAAAAGCCTCATTCGCATTAGCCTGTTAAGGGGTCGATGTTTGAAACGTGTGGCCTCCGGTCACAACTCAGGCGCTAAGCCATTCTGGTACTTTAACTGGATATATTATCTACGCATACATTTGTAAAATTCATTTTATGTCCCGACCGAGATTCCGTCAGTGAAATATGATTAGCGAATGCTTTCACCCAACCCACTTCGACATTCGTGAAATGACTGAACGTCCCTACCCTTCAATTCTTTTGAGCGTGTATAATACGATATAATCCACCATACTAATACGGTCTGACGAGCTGAACTAAAAATTATTATAAGGGTCCCATATTATCTCAATGGCACATACCACCACCCCTATCATATCCCGCCTAGCTGGATGTTTGAAGTCGATAGTAAGTGTTATAGCTGAAGGCATTCAAGCGGAAAACAGCGCCGTTTCTATTCAACATCCACTGCCGACAGACGCCCCCATCGAATAAGTTGGTGAGGGAG
>NW_019061031.1:376394-406220 GCF_000696155.1 Zootermopsis nevadensis
GTATTGGTCAAGGCCATATGGATGCCACGACAAAATCGGAACAATAGTTTCCTATATATGGGTCTTGAAATATTCTCAAGGTGATATTTTCTCACGACTATTTCTGCCAAACCGTAACTACCTGATCGACCATACTCATGTCAGAATGAGGTCACGTAAAGGTCAAGATCATATGGAATCTACGACAAAATCGGTCCAATAGTTTCCTAGATACGGGTCTTAAAATATTCTCAAGGTGATATTTTCTCACGACTATTTCTGCCAAACCGTAACTACCTGATCGACCATACTCATGTCAGAATGAGGTCACGTAAAGGTCAAGATCATATGGAATCTACGACAAAATCGGTCCAATAGTTTCCTAGATACGGGTCTTAAAATATTCTCAAGGTGATATTTTCTCACGACTATTTCTGCCAAACCGTAACTACCTGATCGACCATACTCATGTCAGAATGAGGTCACGTAAAGGTCAAGATCATATGGAATCTACGACAAAATCGGTCCAATAGTTTCCTAGATACGGGTCTTAAAATATTCTCAAGGTGATATTTTCTCACGACTATTTCTGCCAAACCGTAACTACCTGATCGACCATACTCATGTCAGAATGAGGTCACGTAAAGGTCAAGATCATATGGAATCTACGACAAAATCGGTCCAATAGTTTCCTAGATACGGGTCTTAAAATATTCTCAAGGTGATATTTTCTCACGACTATTTCTGCCAAACCGTAACTACCTGATCGACCATACTCATGTCAGAATGAGGTCACGTAAAGGTCAAGATCATATGGAATCTACGACAAAATCGGTCCAATAGTTTCCTAGATACGGGTCTTAAAATATTCTCAAGGTGATATTTTCTCACGACTATTTCTGCCAAACCGTAACTACCTGATCGACCATACTCATGTCAGAATGAGGTCACGTAAAGGTCAAGATCATATGGAATCTACGACAAAATCGGTCCAATAGTTTCCTAGATACGGGTCTTAAAATATTCTCAAGGTGATATTTTCTCACGACTATTTCTGCCAAACCGTAACTACCTGATCGACCATACTCATGTCACACTAGGTTCAGGTATTGGTCAAGGCCACATGGATGCCACGACAAAATCCGCCCAATAGTTTCCTACATACAGGTCTAGAGATATTCTCAAGGTCGTATCTTCTCACGACTATTTCTGCCAAACCGTAAATACCTGGTCGACCATACTCCTGTCAGTTTGAGGTCACGTATAGATGAAGGTCATATGGAATCTACGACAAAATCGGTCCAATAGTTTCCTAGATACAGGTCTTGAGAAATTCCCAAGGTTATATCTTCTCGCGATTATTTCTGCCAAATGTTACACACCTGGTCGACCATACTCCTGTCAGTTTGAGGTCACGTATAGATGAAGGTCATATGGAATCTACGACAAAATCGGTCCAATAGTTTCCTAGATACAGGTCTTGAGAAATTCCCAAGGTTATATCTTCTCGCGATTATTTCTGCCAAACGTTAATAACAATGTGTCGGTACAATACATTCGAACAGCTAAAGACGGGAGTAAATACACCTCCCAAAACGTCGTGCATATCAGATATACCGCACATAATGGACAATGTCAAACATGGTGTTTCTATAATGCCTTGTCAAAGGCAAACGCCCCAATATCTTTTTCGTGGTACTGTTGAAACGAAAAACTAGAATCATTTCGCCAAGTCCTCCACCGTTGATTCGAACTGGCTATGAAGGAATAATTTTGGTTGGCCAAATTATTGTAATGGGCCCCACATCAGAAACACGTTAAAAGTTCATGACAACGCGTGTAAATGTCAGGAAGGAACTAGAGTTCTTACTTGGTAGTGTAACATAATCTGAGGGGGCCAAGGCTGCCGAAGTAAGCCGTCCAAAGCCTCGCTTGTAATGAGGTGTTCCAGAATATATCTGGCACTTGATGAATGGTTATAGTTTACAAAGTTCAGGAGCAATTAATTTGAATGAAAAAATATTAGTAAGGTAATTAATATTAAAGAAAATGTATAGGACAAGTCAGTGCCTAATTGGGAGGAACACTTACTTTTGAAAAATATTAGTAGAAATTTTCTTATACCAGCTATCATAACTTGAAATTATGCTGAAACGCGACCTCTGGGATCTCTTGTTATAACAACCAATGTTTACAGATTCCCTTCACGTTTACATTCTCGCACGGCCAAGTTGTGGTAAATACATTTTAGAGCAGATAAAGAGGATGAATGGATGTTTGTGCGAAATTATTAACACTGATGAGAAATATAATGAATTTGCACAAAAGGTAAATAGCCACTTACTATCATCGTCATATTAGTCCATACTTCATACCTCAATCTCTCTGGTCGAACGCTTTTAGAATTCCCCCATTAGCAACATAAACTGAGCAGTCGAAGACAAAGACAGACATAAAATGTGGACATGAGCTAGTGTAAACAATGTTTAAAGTTTCAGTTTCTACCTCGAAGGAAACACAAGCTTCCTTTACAAAGATCAGTTGCTAATGCTGTGAACAAAACGCAGGGTTATTGTTAGAGCAGGTGGTGCTTAAAGTTAACACTTAGCCTAGAAGGGTTAAATAATTATTATAAAGAATATGAAGTGTTATTAACAGCGTAGCATTAACGAGTTAACAGAGCCACAGTTGTAAGCAAATGAATGCGTTCATTAATAAATTTGGAATATCGTGTGAGTGAGTGCATCTTCTCTACAGCAACTCGTCTTACAGCGTATGAATGTTACGGGTTACGTCATTTGACCACCGGTCTCAAAAACTACAGATTTCAAGATTCCGGTACCCCGAAGTCAATATGAACTCTGCTTCCTCGTCTGCAATAACAGAACTTTTCCAATTTCCAGTGTTCATTATCCACTTACTACTTTCAAGCTTGGCTTCTTTTATCCTCAGAATCCTAGGTCCTGAACATAACAATTGTTTTCCACCACCGCCCCCACACCAGACTAGTTTGTATGTTAGTATAGGGGTTGAGGGTGGGTGGAAGACAACATCATAAATCATCTGTAATCGTTTTATTGGACTGGCTCACTGCTATTGTGAAGGAGACTGGGAAGATGTGAAGACATGCTTAAGAAAAGTAAGGGAAAGCAGAATGTAATGTAATTGCCATCGAAGCCTGTCTTTTGTTCGAACGATTAAATTTAAAGAACAAGCAGGCTGTTACAGTAAATGCAAATAAACCACCTTTCTGAGATGTAGTACTAAAAATTGTTGGATTTTGAACACCACAAGATTGCTATATGAATAGAAGATTAGAAAAAATATGTAGTGCTACATGTAACGACAATGAACCATGGGTCACACCGGATTTAAAAGTACGGTCAGCCACAAGTTGTATTTTAAAGAAGACAGGATTTTGTGCTGCGAGAAGTTGAAGTTCAGGGGTGGAGAATCTGATTTTGTCCGGTAAAATGATGAGAGATCGTAAACCAGCAGCCATTTCTATTACACCTCGAAGAAAATCTGGGTTCATCAAGACAACAACAGCGAAGACTACTTAAGAATGCATTTTCAACTGCAGAAGTAACACAGCGCATATGAAATCTGTGTATGACCAAGAAAGGTAAGCAGGCAAGGAAAGAACATTTTTCAGAGTACCAGGTCGAATCGATGATTTTGTGGATGGAAACCTACAGCGTTACTGCTATCCAAACCTGTTCGGTAAAATCTTTATGAAAATATAGTCCATGGTCCGGCCATCTTTGACCCAAGGAATGTGCCGCCAGTATAATCGGATGACAGGCTAAATTATCTGAAACAGACTCTCGCAGCGGTGGGGATGACGATTGTGGTACTCTGGGTTGCAAAAGGTATTTAGGAAAAAGTTCAACCCTGAAGACAGAAGCGGTATGTTCCTCATAGGTGTTTGCTGCCTGCATCATCACCTCCCTGATGATGCAGGCAGCGAACACCTTCCTGCTTCCATAAGATGCAGTGAATTTATTTAGCAGCTGATAGAGTGTAAAATCCTTAAGAGATCGTTTTATCGTTCTTCGCAATTGTACTACACCATAGAGAGTATAATTATTATTACTGTTGTTGTAACATTCGTATATATATATATATATATATATGGTTTTCACGTAAAATTATTGCGGGTTCTGATATATGCCAACATCAAAATACTGTTTCAATCTGAATACGATATCTCATTATTTTTAAGAATGAAATAAAACAAAATTTCTGCCTTATAATCGTTTCTCTGAAATATTAAAAGTATTAATTATTATTGTTTACTTAAAATGTAAGGTACATATCCATAAATAATATCCTAACATTTTCGAAAGTATTGAATATTATCATCTTCAACGTGAGACTCCACTCGTAAGAAATATTGCAGTTTTGGAATTCCGTCCGTCATGAAGATTCAAAGTATCTGACAGGAAATTTACTTCATTAACTTGGGAATTCTGAACAATAATTTCCCTTCTCGACAGGAATGTTGTTCATACAGAGCGGAGCAGCAGTTTTTTTAATGACGAGGGTTTGAAATATTTAAAACCTGAAGAAAGTTCAGACGCTTAAACGTTCGTGTGCACTAGCGTGTCTGCCCATAAAACACCTGTGTTAGAATTATATTTTGTTCACTTTCACATTACAACTAAATGTAAACATTTATTATAATTTATTTATCAGTACTTTAAATAGTTCATGACTGCTTCGTTATATCTCCTTTCTAACCCACAATACATATTAATTTTATGATTAAAAACTATATGCCCTTTGCAAGTGATAAAGCTTTGTTATATAAACTAATAAATGCTTCATAAACATAACAGCAAAGTATTCTAAGCTAATGAATTGTCTGTATGAGATTCAGTGACCTTAAAGGACAATGAGAAACTTTAGGGAAGCCAGTAGCCAGGCCGAGATTCGAACTATGAGACACGTTTAAACACACTCGACTCTACGCAAGTAGCATAGAAGGACGCCTCTAGCTTAAGCTGTTTCAAGTTGCTCACAAGTCGGTGTACAAGGAAGTTCCTCTAATGACGGATTTCGGACGAAGCAACAAACAGACTCAGTTGCGAGGGCACTTTAAGCCTATGCGGGAAACCCCAAATATCAAGTGAAGGTACAGTTCAAGAAGTGACTTAACGTAATGTAATATCAGAATCTTGCAAAATATCCATTGTCATAAAATTACACTAAATATCGGCTTTTTCCCGGCTTTATAACTGATTCGCGACATCTTAGGTTCGATTTCATATTTCATGTGTTTTTTAAATTAAACTATATTACAGGTTGAGAGAACTTTATGGTATAGTGCACGGCCTGTACTTTACTATTCCATGTCGTTTCATGACTCAACAAGTCTAAAACGTGTTTTACTCTTAGGCAGGCTGTTTCGAAATCCTAAGAATGAGATTTCAAATCTTACTGAAATTTCAAACTCAGTGCATATAAATTAATTTCAAGTCTGTATGTTGCACTAATTTGTGTTCTGAACTAGTCTTCGAACCAGACAGGAGATGAAGCTGAACTGGAAGGAAGCCAGGAAGTGTTCTAACAGAGTCGAGTACAACGGAGTTAGTTGATTGGAAAATCATATGCATGCAGCTTGCTTGTTAGCTACAAACTCTGGAGTATAGACCTATGTTCATCAATTGTGTATGCACATAAAATGAACATATTCGTTCATGATGATACTACGTTTTCCAATCTTTTTAAACTTTTAAAATTTTATTTTAATGTTTATATTATTATATAACAAACTAAATGGACTGGATATGCATTTACTTTGACATTCCTTATAATGTAATTTTGTCCTCCCTAATATTACTTCTTACGTGTCAAAATACTTTCCTTGCCACTGTATTCTCTCGTATTCTCCATTTTGTTCTTTAATTGGTGTAAAACACCAAATTATACAACCATATAAAACATGTAACATCATTTTTGTATCTGTAACATTTTAAGCGATTTAATTTTGATAATATTGCCATTCCTGGACAACCGATTTTCTAAAATACTAAGAAGACTAATTATTATGTTAATATTATGATTTTGTCCTGCATTCTGGCAACGACATGTGGACATACTATCTTATTTCTCTGCGTTTATTTACATACCAGACTTCTTACTAGCCTGAAACCGTGTTTCTATCTTTTTGTTATACATGTTTTGCCCCGTAATTTAATATGAGGGAATAACAGAAAATTACTGTTCCCATAGAGTTCTAATATCTCTTGCTTTCCTAATGGTGTATTCTGAACAGCAACTGAAATAAGAACGTAGGCTGAAAGTAAACAAAAAGTTGTGATTGTTTGTAGAGGACAGCGTGCATCCTGAGAAATGACAATTAAACTTTTGGGATTACTACGTAGATTGTATGAACTGGGTTGATCGGACTTTTGCAAAAGTTTAAATTATGTTAAATGTACTTAGCTCTGAGAATATTTACTTGAAGGTGAAGCTAATGTAAACTGAGGCAGTGACGAAATCTTACTCACCCCTTTCAAGCTTGACGTTCATCTAAATTACAGTTTTTGTCTCAAATAAAACAAACGCATCTGTCTTAAGGATCAATTGGTTAATGTTGTTTATTCTAAAAATCATGTGAGACCCAGTAGTACACTCTGTGGCAAAATTCAGAGTTAGTGAATGTTGAAACAAGTTATGTCGTAGACATTTGCCCCACTCATCTTTAAGGATTTAACTTAGGTCATTCCATAAGACATATATGGATATTAAAATTCAGTTCATTTAACATTTTTTAAAATGTTTGTAGATACAAATACAAATTTCGTATGAGTAGCTTCTTTGTATTTTGAAAATTAGAAATTCTGTTTTGCTATCCGTTGGGTGTTCTCTGTTGGAGACACGAACTGGTAGTAACGACTGAGACAAGCCAAGGTACGATCAAAGTCTCCTTAGAGATATTAAATTCCTTCCTTATTGTAACAACAATGTTTTCGTTGCTGTTATAGATCAGCTATTTTTCTGCTGATCGAATTCTTCTGTTACACCTTAAACACTGCTGCAATAGTACTTCGATATGTTGATATTGCAAATTCTTGCTTTCTTGTTATATTCTGAAATCTACAGGCCTGTATTGTGTATAGCTTTAGGGACTGTATCGAGAACAAAACTTATACCCTGTAATTTAAAGTCACACATACCTCAACAAACATTTATATAACCACCTACTCTCTGCTGTATAACGATGCGTTAACAGGGCTGTGTAACGTACAAACAAAGTAAAAATGTTCCTGCCTCATTAACCGTGTTTAATCTCTGCCCCTCTCATCCTATGCAAGTATATTTACCTCAAAGATTGAAATGTCTTCCCAAATGTTATAAGGAGAGGAAGCTAATTTCTTGACATACGTACAATGCACAACGCATAACGCAATACTGAACATTTAGGAAATAATTTCGATATTCAGTGCCTTCTAGATGAGTGTATCTTGCCTTTATCTACTCATTATTTATTTACTTATTTCCTCGTAATTAAGTTAGAGATATTTCAATAATCACATTATATACACCTACCGTCTAATGTTAAAATAAGTGAATAATAAATTGGAAAACAGATTAAGGAAGCTACAATCGATAATCTTAAGATGGCCTACTGTCGCGGCATCTGACTGAAAGGACTGAGGAAAATCTCAGAAACATCTGTTAGGATGGCCGGTATTTGTACGGACTTTATTCCTGGGCCTCCTGAATATATTAACATACGGTTAAAAATATATCTTAAAACCATAAAATATATGCCCGAGAGATATGGATAAAGTAATCTCGGATATATTGTATAGATCAGCATACATACCTTTGTGTGGCAGTTTACGTTCAAATAAGCGATACAATTACGTATGTACTTGAAACCCGAGTATGTATCGATTTACCAATAATCTATATTCTTTATATAACAGCATCTAGTTCCTACACAGACGCCGCAGAATCAGTGCAACAGAAGAGTTCAAGTTCCTCCTAATGCAGCTTCAAGCAAGGTTATTACGGCAGTAATGTCTTTATCAAGATTAACTAATCATTAGCATAGGTAATGATAATTATGATGCTGAAGATAATGAATTAAGAGCAATTGTGCAAAATAGCAGTAATCATCCTTAATTCCCCTCACCCCGAACAATTGTAGGAGGACACCATTACGAATTATGACTAAAACACCGGTAATTGTTCAATAGAATCGCTTGTATTTTTCAAAGCAGATTCCCATAATTTTGCTTTTCTAGGTATTGAGATTTTTATTTTGGGTTATAAAGGTTTACGAAGCATTTATAACAATAATAGTAACGTTTTACAAATCACACCCTAAAAAATAACCCCTTTCAACTTTCAATTTACTAAAAACGTGGTTTAGTTCTTGACATATATTGTTATTTGATTAATGATTTGTAGTTCTAAGAAAGGCATCTCTAAGGGAAGAAATACTTTCGTTTTCTTTATTTGGTCCAAAAGGAACGGATATTTCAGACATTGTCCCATTGATCAAATCTAAACGAATCGGACAGCGAAAAAGAGGCTCGGTGCCCATCTGCAGAGCAAGTTACCGGTTTGTTAATCGCTGAAACAACGAGCGGATGAATTATTAAGTTGTGAATACGTGTCAATTTGTGGAGAACGGTTCGTATTACAGGTTTTAACCCCTAACCTGTCCGACCCATTGGATATGATATGGCAATAACCTTCATCATATGGATTAAACGCTCAGTTTAGATTGTGACATATTTCACTCTTGAACTAATACAGTTTGTACTGTGCTGGAAGGTTGAAACGGCGTCATCCGTGTACAGGGATTATGTCTTCACGTAACCACATGGGGTACTGTGTGTTAAGGCACTTCAGCTAGGCAGGAAGAGGGGTATGTGTGGGTGTACATAGCACATACAGACAGACTACTGTGATGACTGATGTTCAGCCTGTGGAGAGGGGTTACTTTACACGCTCTGTTCTTATTCATCTGCCCATTACATTCAGCCTGGCGCCAGCCGTTGTCCAGTAGAATCGCCCGAGTTGCATTTTTGTTCTTCCAATAGGAATGCTACAGGAAGCTCATAGGACAAAATAAATAAATAAATAACTAAGAATTGTTAATATTTTAAAATACATCAGAGTTAGATGCTGTGAATAAGTAAGAATACCTTGTAAAATATCACGTGTAGTATTGCAATAAATAGCTTTAATCTCGCTGTATCTGATTCTGAAATTTGTTCATGTCTGACAACTGCATAATGACGAACTTAAAAATCTGTACTCCTCCCCCAATATTGTCAGGGTGATTAAGTCGAGAAGAATGAGATGGGCTGGGCATGTAGCGCGCATGGATCAGACAAGAGGTGTGCACCGGGTATTGGTTGGGAAGCCTGAAGGGAAGAGACCGCTGAGGAGGCCTAGACGTAGATGGGAGGATAATGTAAAGCGGGATCTATGAGAGATAGGAGTTGAAGGAAACTGGATTTTGTTGGCCAGGACAGGGTCCGATGGAGGGCTTTGGTTAATTCGGTGATGAAACTTCGGGTTCGGTAAGCCATCTAGTTAGTTATGTATGACTAGAAATGGAGCTCTGATTTCGAAACGTGACCGCTGAGTGTGTCGCATTGTTGAAGTGGAGTTATAAGTCATAAGATAATTCCGCACAACAAATTACGAAAAAAAAACGATTAGAATGCATGAATAGCAGCATTCTTCTTGTGCTGTTTAGGTATTGGTCCAGAGCATACGATTGCGATGATTATCTTTAAAGATGGCTGCCTGAGATTTTAGTTTCCGCGGAGGTAAGAATTCTAATCCTTGTACTTCGTGGGAAAAGTGATGACAAACTTACGAGACTCCAAGGTATCACAACTCAGAAGGGCATAATCCACAGCTTGGAGCCTATGACGAAATTTAACCTGTCGTTTCGATACATTTTAGCTCACAATATCGTTGTGGTGTCCGACAGGCTGCTTGATCAGGCCGTGTTTTGTGTCGTTTAGCGACCGCTGCTGAGATCGATAATTCATTTCACGCCACTCTTACCACGACAGCTAAATGTTCAATCCGGTCCAACCTGTATCTGATGCATCCTCGCTTAAATGTCCAACCGATTTTGTGTCTAAACAAAGACTCTACTTAATTTTACACCCCGTTCAGTGATACAAATATACACTGGTACAGTCAAAGGCAGTTTTCCACACTCCTGTGTGTAAAACATAAAGACCACTCGAAAGTGTCCAGTAATGAAATGTATAGAATAGCTCGTGTCGTTCCCATCAGTACTTTTAAGTGCAAGCGAAACAAATCGGCTTATTTCGTGACTGACATGTAAGCGGTCCAATATCTACAGATATAAAAATCAATAGTCTATCAAAAATAATAGAAGACTGATATATTAACATTATGTTTTATAACAAGTGCCGCTTATTTGGTGGTCTGCAGTATCATTAAAACATATTGTAACACGTTATAATATTAAGGAACTCATAGCTAACCCTCTTATGTAATTCCATAAGAATGACGTAGAGCTTTATTTTATTGAGAGCATACCTTCAGAAATTACCACGTTTTAAGGAAATGGTGATGGGTATCACAGATAATGCATTAATTTCAGAACCTACAGAATCATAATAATAACTCTGATGACACGAAACTTCTCTTAATGAAGTTTTCTCCATCCTCCTGTCACGTAATCACTCTTAGATCAAAATATTTTTCTAAATACTTTCTTCGTACAGATAACTAGGTATATTAAACATATTAGGACAGGTCTCTAAAAGTTAAGTCTTGTGTACTACTAGGAAGATACCGAAGTTTCGGAGGAATATTTTACATCCCTCAGTCCGGAAGGTGCAGCCGTCGTGTTCCTCGGAAATGCGTGTATCTACCGACCCGGCGGTATTGCCCAGAAGACCAATATCAATATCCCAACCGCCTTGAGAATCTCAAGTCTTACAAAGGCCTCTACAAATCTGTGGGTCAGAGGACGTAAAATTATACGAAATACAGTAGGTCCCAAAAATATCTACAGTCAACATATATAATACGGAAATATAAACTTGTCAACTGTGCTACGAACCTAACGGTAATCATTTGAATACCTACAACATATTAGCTAAATCGCTAATTTCCAATGTTGACGTATGCAATGGTTTAGTTTATTATAATGTCTTTGTTTCTTATAATGAATTAACCTTCTGGGACATTCTGATACTTAAACCTATAACTGTAAATAAACCCACAAATTATGGGCATGGATTAGGCCTATTTTATTTCTTATGGTGATATTTCAAATTTGAAGTTTGTATGCGTACATCTTAAAGAGATACGTATAATTCAATGCAATAAACAAATGTATACATTTAAACAAAATGATTTACGAAATAGCTGCATTGTCTGAATTATACAGTGAGTTAGAACATAATCGACGTAAGCATATTATAAAGCAAATGTGGGATTTAGTTGTGAACGGGATAACGAAACATGAAAGGAGAGAGGTAGTGGACGTTAAAGTGCGTTAATGTAAATCTTTGCTACAATTAATACCTCCTTTTCTTATTCCAAACCACTAAGTTTGTAAAAACATCAGATAAAATATGCAGTTCTATATATCTTCTTTATTTTAAGTTTCGTTAATATGATGGAAATGAGAACCGATTTATGATAGAACAGAGGGACTTGGCCGTAATGTAATTCAAAAGCTGCATATTAAATGAAGACGAGATTCATTTTGCGTGTTCACTTTATTCAGCGCATCCTGATAACATTAGAACAGTCTTAAAGGAAAATGAAGACAGTGAACTTCAGTTTACAGAGACATTTTCATAAGACCGCACATGGGGACTCTCTTTTATACAAAGCTTTCCTGATACTCACTCCCCACCTTAAATGGTTATTTGACTTCCACATTATTCCTGTTTTTATACAAGGTATGAAAATGGACGTCCTTAGAATAATTTCATTGCTGCAAGAAACAGCGGAATAATAGAACGATAAGAAATTCGAACGGGGAAGATAGGTAGAAGAAAGGACAAATACCGCCTACTTGCCCACGTCTGAGTTGGCTTTTCTGCTTTACTCCACTCACGTCTAATATTTAAAAAAGAATGTGGCTTCAAATTGGCTTAAGAAGCCACACTTTGATGGCACAGAAAACACGGAAAACCCATCTGCATTAGATTAAATGCTATATAGGGCATATTGGCCATACCCATGAATATCGCAGTAACTGGGTTGGCTTTTTTTTTTTTCTCTTTTAGAATTGAAGATGAGAAGGGAGACGATAAAAATCCTTTCTTGCCTCTCTTCCGCTCCTCATTGCCAAGACTCGCCAGTCTCCTTGCTCCAGTGGCTCTCTCCATAAATAGAAAAGAATAATTTGTTCCTATTGAACAGCAGAGCGCTTAGAGAGAAGAGGAAGCCCTACTTGGGGATCGGACTAACGTGCCACAGTGGATGCTCTCAATAGACACATATCATGTAAAAGCCGATATATTGCTGATTTAGAGGTCGTCATACTGCAATGAGTAGGCATGTATCTCGAACCTCCCTTTTAGTGGGAGAAGTGGATAAGTCCAATTTGGGGGTAAAATGATGTACGCATACCATAGTTCAATTCGTGTTTATCTAAATTTTTTGTACTCATTAAAACCTGACTAAATTAACAGATTTGTAAGCATGGAAAACAGAGTAAACAGTAAGTGACTCCAAGCATTAATATTGAAAGAAGAAATACGTGTTTAAATCCATTCATATTTTCATGCTATAAGTTACCAATCGATGTCCCATTTTAATGTTATTAGCTCATCTAAATGTCGCTGATAATTGTTACTCATGGAAAATCTTTCAGTGTAGAAAATTTTATGCAGAGATGAAGACCATTATTATCATCATAATCGGTGGTGTGGTTCACAAGAAGTGTGGATGGTTTTAGTGTAAATGCCATTACCCGTAGCAGATGATCCCACACAAGCAGAGACGCTGAACCGAAAGAAGCCGAGGGGAGTAAAAACTACGTAAAGTCTGTCTGTTCTACGAAGGTACCCTGACTGTACCTAAGCAAAATATGCCACAGGCATCAACAGAGAATAGATAGAGTATAAATTCTGAACACTGTATCCGGGAATAATACATGCAGCATCACCACAACTTAAAACTCTTTAAAACTGTTCAATAAATCTGAATAGCTAAAGATATTACTTAAAATAAATTCACCCCACTCATAATTAAGTAAACACAATGAGTCAATGAACGACGCAAGCGCACTGGTACGCTAATTCGGAAACAAGATTGCCTTCACATAGCGGATTCTGTTGAACAAAACTGAATTAAGCAGAGTTTGAACAGGATAGTTACATTTCTCGTGTATTCATTATTCAATTTCCGTACTATCAACACCGAACACATAATACTGTTATTTTATTAATCGATTAGTATGTTAATAACGACCATTACATGAACTTCCCATGTTATGTAGAATCGAATTTAACCGTGGAGATTACTACGAATAACAAAACCTGACGATGGGGAAGGACGTATCTATTAGCATTTTTCAAGATACTTACCAGACAATGGACTAGGAAGATTGAGTAAATGTATGAAAAACCTCAGTCGCGACAAACATTCCTGGCGGGATTCCAATTTGTACCTTTCGAATTTTCGAATACAAGTCAGTTTCGTTGCCGCGGAGGTAACATTGATTAAATACGTGAAGATTAAGGAAACATAGAGCAGGAAAAGTGCACGGAAGCATTTTATTACGGCTATCAGCCAATTCTGATGATTTACGTGTTGAGAAAAAATATATCTTCGAACCACATTTGTGAAATTTTTGTACAAAAATCCTTAGTACTTCTATGATTTTAATGAATCGAGATCTGTTGATCATTTAATTGTACATTCGGTTAGTGGCCAATTAAGTGGCTGCTTCAATTATGCGAAGTTCTACGTAAAGAGTTAAAAAGATTTGTCCCATGTAAATAGCTGCCCCGATTAACCGATGGCCCAGTTAACTGGAATTTACTGTACATGATACTGGCATTGTGTCTCTTCAAAATAAATAGTGGTAACTAGACAAGCAAGCAATTTAAAACGTGTAATTATATATATATATATATATATATATATATATATACACACGCACGCACGCACACAGCAATTCCCTTCAAGACACTTCAAAGCGCTTATTAAAAAGAAATTTTGTTCCATTACTTCAGTGTTGTAAAACGAATTTGCAAGTATATTCTTTTCTTTCGGAACGTCTCTGTAGTAAAACCCGTTCTATATAATTGTGACTGCTTTGTGGGTAGTTTATGGAACACGTTATGATACATAGTGGGAGGTCCGGAATAGCCTCGTCGGGTCAAAGCACCGCTGAGGCCAAAAGGGCCACAATTAGTAACACCTGTCTCCACATTTAAGTACGGGGCGTTGAAAATTCTCACATATATTCAGTGGAAAGAGCAGTTCACAGTGCAGCTTCGCACACGTGCGTAAAGTTACGGCAGGGTCGGAACAGCTAAACAATACATCTTTTTAAATTAGATTAATTTCCATACAATATAAATTACGTGCGGGAGATACTGAAGTCAGGTAATGTAGTTGAAAAGATTACAAAATAGAGAAAACGACGGCAGGCCCAAGCAGAGAGTACGGATGATCACAGATGCAAAAGATAACACAGATTTACAAAAGAACACAGCGAGAAGACGGAAGAAACTAAGGAGACGCTACAAAGCGGATTCTGAATCCTGTATGTGTTCCCATATACTTCTGTTCATTGTCTAGTGATGGCGAAATCTTCGCATGTACTACATAACTATTTGAAAAACTGCAAGATTTAACACACAGAATAATAATTTACAACTAACATTTTGCGAGGCAGTGCACACGTTAATTTCCAAATTGTAAGATCAATGTCAAGAACTGTAAGTGAATGACTGTCAGTTTTGACTTAGACACAGAGACGTGTTGGTATCCTGAATGGCTTATTGTAACTGAATCTCGTATGGAACTATTCTTCTTGGTGAATTGTATCGCTGTAATATCTACTGAAACTATGTACAATAAACACATATCTAATGTTCTGAATAATATTTTACGTATGAAGGAAGACATATCATTTGTTGAACAGAACGCTACAGAATCCTGTCCACCATTATTACGTACCATACTTTAACACGAAAGTGTTATACCTGCTTGTACGCACTCCTTAACTAAATTACCGATGATAAGAGTTTGTAACAAATTAGCTTTTGAATTGATATATGTCAGAGACGCAAAAAAATCGTAAGTGACAGTACCTGATGTAATATTCTTTACAATCCCACAATCGGTAATGCCAGACACACGGCGTACCTCGCGTAGTCAGGTTATATTATGACCCCACAGCGCATCACCTGCGAACAGGCTTTACTAACCTAAGCCAACAACCATACTGGTGTAATCTACCCATTAATAAAACACATCTTTCGATCGAGTTTCATAACAAGAATATGGTCGGAAGTTATGGAAATTTTCTATGGACGTCGTGTTACAGCAACGTTAATAAAATTCGTCCTACTTCCTTTTATAACATTTGTAATAGGGTCGTAAGAAAACATCACATTCGCAATTAGCCACGACCACTACGAATATAATTAATCATATGACGACGATGCACAAAGATGTTTGTTCGTGTTTCCAAAGTAAATCATTAATCATCTCGTTATACATCTTCGTATACATTTTTATTATATACAAAAATATTTTCACGCACAAAAACAACTAGTAAGTAACCATATAAAAATCCTTGTTGCTTCGTACCTAATAATTGCCGCATCGAATATAACATATATATTACGACAACTTATTCAGTGAAAAAGGAATCTCTGAACTGTTAAAATTGTTAAATAGAACTGACTAATAAAGAAAAGTAATTTACACAAAGGATTCTTCCACTAGTGTATGAATATTTTCAATTATAAACAAATTAAATGAAAAATTTTACCAAGTTATCGTCAGTAAAATAGTAACGTACTCACACCAATCTGTTTCGTAATGTGAAAAATGTTTGTCACAACGTATTTATACATCACGGACACTAAAGTAATTATATTTAGCATCATAAAGTGAAATGCTTTAAATTTACATTTTTTATTTTACGCAAAAATAACGCATTATGTTTATTAAAATACTAAGATACCTGTGTTTCTAAAAGTGTGTCTATGCACCCGTTTCAATAAAATAATTCTTCATTGATTTTCGGAAAGTTCGGTATCTCTGCAAGTCCTTCAAACTGATGGCGTCTAGAGATAAGTTAAGAAAGAAAGAGATATTGGAGAATTTTATAGTTGTAGACAGGACCACCTTTGAAATCCACCGCGTCAATTGTACGCTAAAGGAACCGAGAAAGTAAATTAAAACCCAACAAAATGCTTCTTTTTATGTAGCAATACGTTTGTTATTAAATAAATGTTAGGCCAGCTACAAACAAGGGTAGAAGCTAGATACCCATAAATGTGACTATCACAATAAAAATATTCATATTATCTTTGGTCTTTGTCAGATTCCGTCCCTCTGCCTCTCATTCCACTATTCGTTAGGTTACCGGAGTCCTTGTGTAAAAGAATTTTTAGGAGCCCCCACGGAGAGAAGAATTGAAGTGGGGTTGTTAGTTTGTGTAGGGATGCAGGTTATAAGCCCCAGGGGGTAACATTCTGTGTTTGGTGGGCAGGTGTTAGTATCAGCGAGTACACTACCCGCCACGCACCTCCCCGCCCAGACAAACTTGTGGTGAATTCAGCCGTACACAGCACGCGGTGATGGCTTAAGATAAGACATATTTTTTGAACCAGAATAACGATTTCTCAGCTTTGCATAAATCTTTCTTAGACCCATTCTTTGTGTAATTGCTTTGTAGAAAAATTAACTGCAGCATTGCACAGAATTGTTTCCCTGATGCTGTTGAAGTCAGACTAATAAAATGGTATACTATTCCCAAAACATGGTTTGTACTCTTTGAAATTTGTCAACACAGCTGAAATAAATCGCTAAGTTCATGCGCGCCAGCACCACGCAGGTGATAAATGCATACAGAAATTTTATCCCTTGCTAGAACTGGTCTAAATTGGAGGATAATATTAAATGTAATTCTAGAGAAGCAGGGTTGAATTAACTGGATTCCACTGGCTCGCAATAGGATAAAATGGCGGAATTTTGTGTAGAAGGTTTCCTTAAACGCAGGAGTGTCTTTATCGAATGAGTAAGTATCTCCCTAGAAATAACAGCTCACTATGTAATAAGTTCTTTAGTTAATATATGTATACCAACCATCATGGTTCGTTTACTGTATTGCATGATAAACGATGCACTTAATGTGACATTTAAATACATTTTCACATCAGTAATGCCAAAAAAGAAAGCATCCTATAAATTAATTCCACGGACCAAAGACCTTCTTGAGAAGCTGATATTCCCTCAGCTAGTCAACATATTCCTTGCCTTTGGAACCTGAAGGTTCGATGCTTTAGCCAACAATTTCGAGAATCTGTGTAACATTTCGTAACATGATGTCTTTTACGACAAGTTGTTGTCAGTTCACCGTCCCCAACCTTCATGGTAGACTTCACCAAAAATAACTTTATAAAATCCGCAATTTTAACTATAGTGAGATTATCAGAGTTAGGCGACAGGAAAAAAACTTGAAAGAACTGGGTATGTTGTAACATATTTCACAATTCCACAGTCTAAAAAAGTGGTTTGTAAATTGTTACGGATGCAGACAATGGCGTTCTTCGTTATAAAAGACGGTTAACAAATGTCAGCTTAACAGTGGGTATTCTGTCTGGATTGTGGCTGTGTATAATATTTTAACATTTCATGCGTCCTGATTAAACAACATCGTATGTACACCGGAATGGTTTCTTGCGTGCAGCATATTAATTAGAAGAAAACTATAGAACTCATAGTAAGCCTAAGATTCGACATGTTACTACTTCTAGAAATGTGAAATTAGTTCGGTTGTGCTAAACTGTGTCAATAATCGGAAACCTGATCTCAGAGTTTCTTGTAGAGGTAATTTTAATTGGGTCTACGATCTGTGATCGATTTCGATTTCGATTTCAGAATCCTATTCCCTTAAGAAGATTTATACTTATTCTTCTGTTCCTACAAGCAAATACCAGAAAAGTAGGTTAAATTTTAAAACAGGTAAATACTATTTTCTAAGTGCTGATAATCAGTAACCAATCTTCCATACAAAATCACCTCAATTCGAATAAACGTACACAGATAACATGGCACTTTGAAGAATTAGACGTGAATGCACCATGTCGCAAGCAAAGACTAGTGAAGTTACGTACTCAAAGCAGATTTACTTTGCCAGTAAAATTTAAGACACCACAGTCCGATTTAACTTCAACTCTGCTGTAGGCCTACTATGGTAAATAAATAATCAATCAGTGTAATCGTAACTGTAAAGCCAATACAAATGTAAAATCTATATCGACAGCACCACTGTCATATGTAGATTATATGTTCGTACATATTTAACCAAGTACCTGGTGTGGATTACAAATATTGATATAGAACACACATTTTTTTTAGTAATTTTTCGAGTGTAAAGCTTCGGTTTTAATACATTATAATTAATGTGTAAGAACACATCACTGTTCTTTACGCGTGTTTAATCATAGATGAAAAACAAATATTCAAATAAAATCAAAATGTATTTTAATATGTATGTCTGCTAAGTACCCTGCACCACTTTCAAATTAAGGGAAACATGATTCATCCCATCCACAAATAGGTCTACCCTTCCACACTGAAAACATCCCTTAATATTAGTTGACAGTTGAAGAGGGACGGGTTGAAATACATTATCGATCCCAGGGAAAGAATAGATGTATAGAGGAATTAAATAATACATTATTGATTCGCTTATCTTCAATCCCATACCTCGGATCGTCGAAGGGAGAACCGTTGTGATCGTGATTTAGCATAATATTTTACTCTCCACGGGAGACCAACTGCAAAGCCAAGCCAACAAACTGACCTTTCAATAATAACATTTCACATTCAAAATTTTTCAAACATAAAATATGCAACAGAGCTCCCACGCTTTTAGTAAAAGTATTTAAGATGTTTGCTTATGACACTGAATATTTTCAAAGAAGATTGGTGGTCTAGAGATTCAGTATTTGGTTTAACTTTAAGCATTTTTAAAACAATGTAATGGTCTGAATATTTATTAAGCTTATTATTGAAGCAAGTATAGGAACAATCTTGTTACCTGGAATGTAAGAGACACATGTGTTTCAAAATAACAAATTAAAACAAGGCGAATGGGAGACATAAGCTACCTTACGCCACAGTGATTTACAGGTGATCCAGTGCTGACATTCTAAGAAAATTCTTAAATGGATTTCCCATCGTTAGAACTGTTAATTACATTGCCATCTATTCGCCTAACGTCAAAGATCAGATCTTCAGAAACTACTAGTCGTTAAAATGGTCAAGAAATGTTCCACGTTTTATAAAATAATAATTTCCATTGTCGTCTACGTAAGACCAAATCACTGGGCCCTACCCTGATCCAGATGAACCGAGTGCACAAAATCTGAAACTATTTCCAACACGCATGCCACAATCACGAGCCCTCTTTGATGTTTCACGTGGTCCGATTCAGATCTAGATATTTTACCTACAAAGTCTGCAACCCAAAATGTCTCAATTAAAAAAGTTAAGTTACTAAAGCTAATCAAAAGTTATCTGTGTACCGCTGCAGTACATTTCAATTAATTAAATGTGTCTTAATGAAATTCATATGTGTGTGTACTAGAGAGGCGAGAGTCTGATATTAGTAAAAGCGGGCGGTTGGATTTCTCCACCCGCGTGATGGCCCCCGGAAGTTACCTCTTCCTTAAGTCGCCCTCAATTGACAACGAGTTTTATGTCTAAATTACAACACACTTTAATATTATCTTGTCATCTATACATCGGTCTTCAAAATAGCCCTTTTCTACTTTAAACATTCATATAGGTATTCGATATATATTTTCTCGCCTTCCAATTTTCAATAAGGAATCACGAAACTTCAATTATAATCTCATTATTTTAATTCGCCACTGCACTTCAGCAGTACAGCCCAAGAACATCCGCTCTGGCAAACGCTTGAGAAAGCAAACATTGTCACCCAAAATTTTGGCGTACCGAATACAAGCGAACGCGAGGCGACAGCACGCAACCGATCGCACAATGTAAACGCACCTTACGAAACGAATTACGCAGTCAAACAAAACCAACGAAAGCACGACAGGTGTTAGAGAAGAACGTAATTTTCGCAACAAGTCGCCCAACTTCGAAGAGTAAACACGGTATAAATTGTCTTGTACACGACACAGGAAGGGCTAGAGATTGTCTCAGAGGTATAGCACTTGGTTCTCACAATCAGAATATTGGGTTCGTTAAGTGACGAACAAGCAGAAGACAAATTCCCAGGTGAGGAAATGGAGCAGACTGAAGAACAGAATGTAGGATACCAGAAAGAGAATCCGTAATTAGCAGTAAATAAGGAAACTTCTGAGAATCCAAACTCTGTATGATATATAAACACGCAGTGTGTATAAATACAAATCTGTAGCAAGAGAACTGTAACAGACATTTTCTTGTACACAAAAATTCTTCTCACTTCTTTACATTATCTTACTTTCAGTGATTTAACACACTTTTCTATGTTTTAATTTTA
This sequence comes from Zootermopsis nevadensis, assembly GCF_000696155.1. Next base: position 397,102 of record NW_019061031.1, read on the forward strand.
CGATAGCTTTAATGAGATATATTTCTTCCTACTTTCAAATTACACATTTGTCTAAATTTATTCTCGGAATGTTCCTGCGTAGCAAGTATTAGCATCCAAAAAATAAGTTCATACTCAACTTAAAGTAAATATTCAAATTGTTAGAAAGCGATTTACCGACAACACTCATTTAAAATGTTTAGAATCATAAAATGTCTTCATAAAATATAAGAATGTGAAGGAATTTTTAACAGTTTCTAGGTTCTGACACCTTTGACTGTAGTTACTAACCATTAAATCACCTCAATTAAGAGGAGTTGAATCTAAAATCTCTGTAGGCCTGCGTCAGTAAAAATCACATTTATCTGTGCCCATGAAATTGAGATGAAATGCTAAAACATGGATACAAGGGAGCTTAACAGACAATGTGCACTTATAATGCAACAGTGACATTATTTGTATTTCTCAGAAATCTCCTTCAGAAACCCTTTTAGTGTCTTGAACAGAAAAAGTACTATATAAGCTCTGCTTTGAATATACATAAAAATTCAGAAAACCACACGTTAAAATAAATTGTGATATTTATAGGCCGGTAAAGTCAAGTTAATATAAATTCTCCTGTATTATATACCGTATACCCTGTTCACAGGAAAACCATTGGATACCAATCCTTACACACTTCTGTATCAGAAGTATCCGATATTCCTAAGAAACGTTATATTCCGACAGAACATAAAAACGTAACATATCTTAAGACGATGGGGAATGGGAGAGTAATAGCACGGTTACAATAATAGTGAGGAGAGGTTCTTGTAGCAATTTACAGACAAGGCAGTATATTTTATCTTCTCATAAATCTCAAGTCGTACCCAGAGCTTGTTCACTTCTTACTAAGGTGCGCTAGAGGAAACTACAGAATTTTTAGAAATGGTAGAAGCAATAAATACCGTATTTCAATTTACAACTAGTCAATTTCTTTTAATAAGGTACGCAACTTTGTGCTCGTATTTTGATATCTTTATCGCTCTTTTATATGTAATGGCGTGTTTAAAGATACTTTGGCCGACAGGATGCAACTCATGTACCTGCCAAATTAAAAGTGCCCTCTTTCGGAACAATAAATTGCCATTCATCGATTCATTCACCCATAGCTATTCATCCATCTATCCATACATACATACATAATTAGTTTTACTAACAACTAGTAACCTGTTATAACCTGTCTTCCTATACTTTGCTCAAGCAGAAATAACATCAAAGCAAATTATTATTGGATACTGGTAAGATGCAATCGGCAAGTTAAAATTCTGAATACTATATTTACAAGTGCATTTGAACATGGTAAAATAATAATTAATGAGGACATAATATAAATCTGATTCGTTTTAATGAAATATATCATCACTAACCTGAGATTTCATAAAGGTATATTGCAGTTGTTATTTAGTCGACATGAACTGCTGGTTATTACATGCCTATTGGACGTTCTTCTTGTAATGATAGCATAGAAATCTGTATTTGTACACTCAGGAAACAATTGCTATATTCAAGAAACTACAGTGAGAAAAAAATATGTTAACCGGAGTGTTGAAATGATCGGCATACTAAAAATAATACATACGAATAATAAACCCTCCCTGGATAACATTCGCAGTATATATGACAACTAACCATATTCAGCATTTTAATATATTTATAAACAGACGCAGTAATAGCCTATAATGGGATGTCGAATAATTTCTTCGGCTCGTCAGAGGAGCGAATGACAACTTGACTGAAGCTGCAGCTTCTTACAATTACGACTATGCCCGGCCAAGTATTCATCATATTTAACGTTATTTTTTCCTTAAATCTTCCTCCAGAACACGGAAAATTAATACGACATAGGATTACCCAACAAACTGTAAGCGAATTTATAGTATCACCTTACATACGTACATCAAGTTCTTCCCCATTTTTATTGACTGAAGTTATTAGATTGAAAAATACAATTGTTTCAGTTTCATATATTGACATTTTGTGCAATACCATACTGATTACAATTTCATGAATCCAAATATTTCAAAAACCGAAATACCGGCAAATTAAAAACTTGGTATTTCATGAGAAAACTAGTCTGAACCACACTAATTAGTAATACAGTGTTCCTAGTGAGATAATATTTATTACGATACTCAATAAATTCGCTGTTCATTTAGTCCGTATACCATAGGGCTGACACCGGTGTCACATTATCATCCTCATTCAGTTCGGCAGAAATAAGCTTTTGAAAAAAGTACTATCAAATAACCTTGAAGACTAATTCCTCTATTCGGCAAACCCTTGGTCTGCTATTGTGGTGGACTTTATATGAACTTCACCTGTCCGTGACCTTTACTAAACATGAGTATGGCCTCTATACCTACAGTTCGGTGGAAATGAGCATGAGAATAAATTAAATCCAGAAGACCTTGAAAATTAAGATGCCCTCTAATCGGGAAACCCTTGCATTTTATTAAATGAGTTCCTGTACTGGAACCTATTTTATCTTGTTAACCGAATATATTGAGTGTCTATAATTCAAATAATAGAGCAATGACTTTGTTTCTTATGTCACTTAACAACTCTGAATCAAATGAAAAGATTTAAGACAATCGAAAGGCATGTTACAGAATGATCATGAAGGAGAGACCGTACAGATGCCTATATCGAGTTTGTATCCTGGAATTCAGATGCGGGGATTGAAAAAACGGAAAATTTTCACAGAGTGAGGGTCTACTTGCAGCACTCATTTCAAGACCGATGTCTGCCGACTGTGAAGAACTCGCGTGCATATTATTGGTTTCAAATGACCGCGGGTTTATGTCCGTGTTTGACCTACTGGACCAGTACTATTGTCTCTGCAGCCTGTTGAATTGTTGGACTTAGTGATATCTCTCAGTTACACTAAATAAGCCACAGATAAAAAGCGTTAGACATTTGTTTTGTAATTCTTATTAGACCACTTATAACTGGTTATTCTATTGGAAATACGTTAAAACTATGGCGTGTTCAAGCTATGTACTTTGTAAATTATAATGAAGGGATTTCAAATGAAGAACATCTAAATCTCCAAGCCTTACGCAGCAAGCAAAAACCGACGTCGATGGCTGTGTTCCGTTTTCTCGTCTTAATCCTATTTAGTCTCAGTGCAGGAAGTGACGTCAACACCTAGTACAGAGGGAGCGGACTCTATTCCGAACAGAGGAAACTAAACAACAACGCAGTAAGAAAATCATTTCACTGCACAGTTTGTTAGAAAAATTCAAGACTCACGTACATCCGATACATATCTGATTTCTTCCCGAATATTTCCAATCTACAGAAATTTCTTTTAATTTTGGAAATTGCATGTCATAAAATTAATAATTATATTAATATATTTTATATTTTCGTTATGGTTTATTTAACGAAGGTGTGAATAGCTGATACTACGCATCGTCGGATAAAATAATGATTAATGAATAATGAAATCGAAAGGACATTTAAGAAAGCAGTTGTGATCTAACTGAAGGTATTATCTAATTATTTTCCTGGAGGGACTGAAGAAGCCACGAAAACCTTAGTCATGCTAATCGTTCTGCGGACCGAAATTTAAACTTGTGACCGCCCGAATACGAAGCAGCAGTGTGAATTGCTGTATCACGGCGCTGTGCATATTAGTAAGATAACGAAAGGACGTGCCGGTATTACGTAATTATAAATACCAACTTACAAAAGTTTCTAGCATCTTTACATTGTGGTATTCTGTGCTGCTGGGCAATACAGTCCTATGCTTGTGCACACACGCGGCTCCATATTCAAAACTGAATGTTATTAAAACGTACGACGAAGGACGTAATCAGCAGAGTTCGCAAACAGGGACAAGTTAATCCAGACGCTCAAGCAGAGATGTAGGCCTACCTTAATTCCACTCATCCTTGCACTGGCTAAGAACTTCGATGAGAAACTACAGATTCAATCGGAAGCTCGGGCTAGTACCTAGTTGCTTGTTCAAACTTCTTAATTGCATTTCTGTATTGAAATAGTTCCCCAAGACGAAAATTGACTTTTCTCGCGATAATGCGTTTCCTTTCTCCGCAATACGGCAGTTTCCTAATAAAACTATCAAGTTCAACAAGTAGGAGAGCGTTTAAGAACGATAAATAATAATAATGTTGTAATTGGATTTTGTGAAGTTCCTTACATTTAAGTTTGTAACATCTTGTTATCCTTCGTTTTAGAACACTGTTCAGGACTGGCTTAATCAAGCTGAGGGAAGGGCAGGTGCCACTGTTATTAACAACATGTGATCACTAATGCACGTCTGACGGGTGGAAAAAGGCGGAAAAGTTCCTTTATCAAACAAGATATCTCCTTATCTTCCTAACTACTGAGCACTCGTTCTATTCAGAATATTCTATGTCAACTGGAAAACTCGATGGTGATACTACACAGGCTGATTCAAAAGGTTAGGGCCAAACTGAAGGCCGTATAGAGGGACTCAGAGGGAACAACTTTCGAATAGGAATCCATGTCCACCAAAGTTATCCTGAGTCAGTCGAGGCCATTGAAGGTAGGAAAGTCTGATAACGTGATATGAATTCTGTGTATTTAAGACTAATTGTTCTAGAATAATAAAACTAACTTTAGGGAAGACGTCCATCCTGAGAAGTTGAGTTTTGCTCAGTTAGTCAACCTATTTCTCGCCACTGGACTCTTCGCCTCAGCTACAGGAATACAGTTAACACCCTCATGCCCCATTACTAAAAGATAATCGGTAATACTATCCTCACATGTACGCATTGTGAATCCCAAGTGGTTTCCCAAGTTTTCTTAGCAAAATTGTGTATGCATTTCTTACTTCCTTATTCGTCCTTCTTCATTAATAGATCCTAACAATACTTGGTGCAACGCATAAACGCAATTTACTCTAGTTTTCTGTACACACTTGCATGCAACATTTAAATGTAATGACCATAATTAGTGTAAGTTAGTTGACATATCGAGACGGTACTGTTATCCCATGTGTTTATAGGAATGTATCCAGCAGCACCAAGTGTCTGAAAAAATGCAATACGTGGCAGACAACACGTCCAAATTAATTTTACTTCATTGTATTACACAAAGACAACGGTCCATGATGGATGTACGTACACCTATCACGTACAATAAGCACATACATTAACAAGTATAAAAGCTTTAGTAAAAAATTTAAAAAATATATTTTTTATTTTGTTTTATTTTATTCTACACTGACTGAGGTGGTTGCATAGCATGCTGATGACAAAGCGCGATAGAGAAACGCCACACAGTACAAGTTCGAAGCTGGATATGAGCCCACAACCACAGGAAGCAGAAGTGTAACAAACCTTCCTCTCAAGCAACTACAGACCTAAGTCTTGTTACCTAACAATTTCCTTATAAAACGTTTACTTTCAGAATATTTTAATAGTTATCTATTCCCTGAAATACATTAATATAAAATGAAGTACGAAAAAGTGAAAAATTGTCACGGTCCTTTACACATAAAAATATTTTCCCGTATTGTTACAAGAAACGCTTGTACCGAATTGTATGCGAATGGCCTAAGGATACATTGCTCCGTCCCGCCTTCAAAATAAGTTCTGAATTTCATTTCGTGATCGTCCGTTGAGTTGAAATGGAAATAGGATGCTTCGATCTGTGAGCAGTCGTGTCATTCCATCTCGTTCGCCGAGAAAACTGCGCACAAACATAGATGTAGTATTCAATACAGTCGCATCAAATCTGAAACGCTTTGGTGCACTGGCTTTTCGTTCGGGTAGTACGGAAGTTCAGCAATCGAAGTTCAGTATAACACACCTCCAAATACAATTTAAAAGCTAATCGACCGGAATAAAAATAACGTGTGTAAATTCGAAGGTATCAAGAAGTACATTCAACTGCTTGCATTAAACGATAGTGCAAGTGTCCCATACTTCTGTACCCTGAGAAGTATTCCAATTTTAATAAAATAGATTCGCCGAACAGAGCAATGGCAGTATAATTACTACATATTGTCTAGGCGAAACGCCACTGACAGTTCAAGACGACTGACTCATTGAATTTCAGCTATAATACATACGGTGAGCCAGTTTTAAGATTTGCCTTTCTCTCACTCACTCTACGGTGCAGGATATTCCTTGAAAAGTCGATTGTATGCTCGACCTGTAAAATAAAAGTCCCTTCCTTTATGGAACCCGAAGGTTCATCACCGTGTTCACTAAAGCCCACCATCTGACTTTATCCTGCGCTAACTGCATCCAGTTCGCTCCATCTATTCCTAAGGTCCACCTACGCCGAGGTCTTCTCAGTGGTCTCCTCCTTTCAGGCCCCCCAAATAGTACCCTGTAAGAATATCTCCCCCATGCGTGCCACATGTCCCACCCACCTAATCCTCCTGGATTTAATAACCCAAACAATACGAGGTGAGGCGTACAGGTCGTGAAGCTCATCATTATGCAATTCTCTCCATGATCCGTTTTCCTCCCTCATAGGTCCAAATATCTTCCTCAACACTCTGTCCTGAAAACCCTTTAATCTATGTTCCTCCCTCAAACTGATAGACCAAGTTCCGCAAGATTTGTCTTATCACTTTAATTAGTCGATAGCCACAAATAACTAATGCAGTTGAGTTGACATTATACCCACTCACGAACCACAATTTCACAACAAAAGCTGAATTTAATCGATCATTAAAGAATACAAACTTTAAATTCGCTCAAAACATTTCACCGATCATAAAATCGAAAAAAAAGAACTTAACATTCATTTGAATGTGGAAAACAAATGTTTTGCTACAAACATATTTAGATATTAAATTGAAGCGTGTGTTAAGTCATTAGATTTGAAAGCACTCATTTAGATGGGCAGAACATAAACGATCAAATTAAACTATTGCGTTGTAATGGATCTATGATTGTTCGAGTTTCATACGCCCACTCATTTAAAATATACGGAACTATTAGAACCAGTTCAGTTCAATTTATACTACACCATTAACCATATAATATAGCAATAATAGAGGGCAGATTTGTCATTGAATTTCCCCTCCTGTGAAGAAAATGTCTTTCTCCCTACTTATATACGAGCCACAAGAAATAAAAAGAGAAACATATGGAACGAATGACTTCTTTACTATCGACTTCATATTAATCCATATTAAGGACTGGTGGTACGTTACAGAGATATCAGTAATTTTATATCCACCGTATGCTTCTGAAAGTTGCAGTAAAATGTCATAAAATGAACGTTTACTTTTGAAAATATACCGCTCAGTATTACAATTCAGTTTAATTCGAATTAACACTATAATCGAAAGCCCTTCCTGAGAAAACTAATAGTCGCGTAGCTGATAAAGAAATTTGTCGTATTTTACGGAGCCCACCGGTTCATTGCCGTGATCACATCATCCCGCCAAAGTTCCTTATCCTTAGCCATATATTTATTTATGTTCCATCTTAATAATTCTCTCATTCAACATGTATTCAAAGAGGTCCCTTCTTTTTAAATTTTGTCCTGTGAAGAAACACAAGACAAAGCGGCCGTGTACTGGACGCCTAATATATGTGAGTCTGAGCTACGTCACAGTAATGGAAGATATGAAATGCAAGGGAGCAAGATGCCATATGCGTTATGCCGGTACCACGGCCAAACAAAACTTGGAGATGTCTTGCTACTGTGTACACTACTTCAGGCAAAATCCGAATTTGTTTAAAGAAAAGTAATAATAAAGACAGATGATATAGACAAAATAAAAGTTTTAAATACTTGATTTACTGTCTCGAGTATTCGAGTTTATCCTACACAACTGAATCAGGATGATCGTGACCAACAATATGAATATAATTATTAAAGTACAAATCCAAAAACTTAACAAAAGTAAACCATAAGAAACGTAGTCGCGACCAAATAAATAAAGTCTCCGAATAAAAGTACACTAAGAATTTCAATCGCAGTTGTAGTTTCACAAAACAGAATTACAAATAATCTGTCGAAGGACGATCCACCGTTGAACAACAAGTCATGGCTTTTAAAGCAATTAAAAGTTTCAACAAACGACAAATGACGTCGAAAATAAATAAATTAGTAACATAATACCATCGCTAAAGACATTCAGAACTTGGAGTCTTATTCTTCTGAAGTAAATGATAAGGGTTGTAACGCCGTGGGTAGTTGGAGGTAGATAAAACGTTTCGTAAATATATACCGTCACCATCATCAGGGCTGAAGTCCTGTTACTATACAACTTTAATCAAAAGACCATAACAAACTACTCATCTTCTGAACATCCATTTTCTTCCCTTTTAGTCTACAAAGATGTAACACAAAACATTATTTCAACGAACAATCCTTCTGTCATTTGAAAATTTTCGAATAGAGTCTGGGAAGCGGTTACGATGGCTGATAATTCCCGAGTTACTTCTGAATAGACTACCAACAGACACGGCCCACGGCTACTTCTCAAAATCAATACGTTTCTGAACTCATTATTGTAACATGCTCAATGTTCAACATCATTGTTATAACACATAATTAATACTGTTACCATCGTTGTATAATAATTATCATTGATATAATCTTCCTTGCATACACGAACGTATTACTGTATTCCATTTGCGTAATTATCATTGCACTGCACATTAATTTGTAACAGAACATAGCATGTCTCTTAACTTAAATGATGAAAATGTAGTAAAACTACGAAACTGCTTTAGGCTGCTGTATTATAAACAAATACATAAATTAATTGGGATTAATTTTCGTTCATGATCACTGATGCAGCGACAACAGCAGGCGGAGAGAAATACAATACCGATTATTTTCCAGTGAGACGTAAAATATTGTACAAAAATAGTAAACTTTAAACGATGTTAACAATTATCATATTTGGATCCATGAAAATACATAGAAGCTGGCTCTAAAATATCTTATGTCAATAGGCTTTAATTACAATCGGTTATACTCGGTGGGGGGGGGGGGGGGGGTGTCTTCATGCTGAACATACAACTGTCCCGTTCGTATCGAAAATCGACAAAACCCTTCAGCATAAAACCTAAAGCAGAAACTAATGGTGAGAAAAACGAAAGAACTGTTCCATGTGATTCATTGATTCATTTTCC